>JAQJVK010000350.1:0-87172 GCA_035578135.1 Flexamia atlantica
TATTTCAGCTTCTTCCGCGTCTTATTAGAGTCGTATAGTTCACAGGAGGGGTCGAGGAAGTGGTCGTACAACCAAATATTGAATGTCTGAAAATATTCTTTACGTTTGTTGAAAACTCGGACCGCAGCATCAGTTCGTTTTCTATTTCTATTCGACACAGTACGTTGTCTCCGTTTCCGTTCGCATCACCTTTATTTCTTTTATCGACGAGTTTGTATTCAGGCTGCTCAAACACGTTGAACTGAACAAGATAATTGCAAGGGCACAGACTCTTGTCGACGCACGATAAGACCTTCGCGAAATCCCCACTACGGTCGTAGCATCTTCGCACATGAGGGTAGTTCACGTTACGTATCCACTGGTGTGTGAAAAATAAATATTCCATATTACTGCCCATCGGATACGCGTTGGAAGGGTAGTATGCGTATCTTTTATGAGCGTCATGATCAAACACCCAGGCAGACAGAGCATTCTTCAGATGGAAATCAACTAGTTGTCGGTGTTGTGCTTTTGACAGTGGTTCCTCGGTTGGCTCAGATGAACTTTCATTTGACGAATCGACCTCTTTATAATGTCTGTGCTGAAGTAGACTTTCGAACGCTCTGTAGTATTCGCGTTCATCAACAAATATCCGTCCGTTGTCGCTTATAAACTCTTTCAAAAGACACGGCAGTCTATCGTATTCGAATTCCAGAGTTTCGTTAGCCATGGTATGCGATCACGCACTGTTCACCAATCACTACTTGGCCAGAAAATGAATGTCGAGATGATTTCACTCTACACGTTCGAATCTTTCAAAATGTACTGGTTGATTGAAGTGGCGGGGGTCTGGATGGTAATCTAGAGACATAAGCTTTGACCTCGTGTTTGTTGTTGAAATACGATTCATACCAATGAGGCCTGACCGAAAAGTCCGACTTACAGAAACGTAATACGGCGCTAGTAGGATTGGCATTGTATGCTGTGCCCAATGGATTTACATCGATATTGGGTACTATGGCTAAGCGTCTGTCGTAATAGGGTTCGCGACACGCGACTATCGCCCGTTGCCTTTCAACGACATATTCACTCGCTTTCAAGGAGTTCAAAGTAAAACCGGAAATTTCGCGTTCACTATTTATACTATCGCAATTGAGAATTTTAACAGACTGAACTGGAGCCCAATAGTTGAACAGGCCGAATTTGGTCGGAAGGTAAAAGACAAAGTCGTTGTGCTCCTTGAGAAATCGAGACATTGTAGTTTTGTCAAATGGTACAGGAATGGATTCGACATCTTCGGGAATCGCGCTCTGCGTAATGAGTATTTTCTTACGGGCATTTACCGTCGATCGCATATTCAACATGTCTAATACGCCAGGAATCAGTTTCCCCCGCTTCAATCTCAACTGAAAATACGGGTAAAGGAGGTGGGCCCGTGTCGGATATCCCGTGTGAACGTAGGCCGGCCCTTGGCGGACAAAGTACTCTGCGACGTAAGCGTCGATATTAGTATTTGATTCGGTGAATTTGTAGCAGGCGTTAGAATAACGGCCGCCGTTGTTTGACAAGTAATCGTCATCGAATATGACCGTGGATACGGTCTCGGAAAGCGGTTCGCAATAGCCAACGCCGGAGGGGCTCAGGGTCAAACGGCATTCGTTTTTCATGGAAACACCGCGAAAGGCGTCGAACGCGCAAGGGTTTGGTACATAAACATCATCCGAATGCGATTTCAAAAACGCGTCTGCAAAATTAGTGTTCACGAAATCACTCTTTACAGCCAGCGCCGGTGCCGAGGTGGATTTTCCCCTAATGGCCGGTGTCGTCGTCACGGTATCCGCCCTATCGCCTCTGACCAGATCCTCATAAAGACACAGACCGCCGGTCCGATGGACCACGGGAGTCGGTACACATGACGGCAAACCCGTGTCAGGATCTTTTCCCGGTCTCATACAATAACTGTTGGAACCGCACGTCTCACATTCAAATTCGTGTATATCTATCGGTGTGTCAGGCGATATAAGTTCTATTGGTATGCGTGTAGTGGAATGCACGAGTTTCCCGGTGCCCCCACACGCCCGCACTAACGAACAATCCGACGCAATATCTTTGCGGTCAGTCATGGATGGCCAAAAACAATTACACGAGGTGCGCAATTGTCCGAGACTAGTCACTGTAGTGATTTGCTCACCGAACCTTGAATCGCACCGGTTCGCCTTTGCAGGCGTCTCGTATGAAAGACAATAGCCTTCATCGGCCGATGCGTTTGCTTCGAGCACACCACCGTCTTCCAACAATATAGTTTCAGGAATATGCAGACATGTGCGATTCCTGTCTTGACATCCGGATATCATGTTACATGGTATTTTCTCACGGTCGATTTCATGTTTGTCAGACAATACGGAACGTTTGTTGATTCGATGAAATTTCACGTTATTTGATAAGCTCGACGTTTGGCTATCACACAAAACTATGGCGAAAACAAGAACTGCTACGATGATGAGTAAAAATTTCATTTGTTTCCTTTCAAATCTTTTCTTTTCAAACTCCTCATGGAATCCTGCAGTTCACTCCCTTACCAATTTCTCGGGAGGTAACTTGATCCATCATGTTTGTGGGAAAACGACTGTTTGATGTCGAGTTCATACAGGTCGACTTGAATGAAATCTTTCTGTTGACCTTTTCTGGTCAACAATTAAATTTTAATTGACGTAGGTAACGTGTATTTGGTCAGTCTCAATCAGACTTTGATCGGTGCTTTAATTACCCTTTAGAATGTCGAAATTTTATTGAATCACGTTCGTTTTTCTTTTGTCGGCGAACAAGATTTCGTGCTGTAAAATTCTAAATCGTATCATTTTCAAAAACACCTGTGACCGAGTGGTATAATCGAGAGACATCATGAGTTGTGTGGGAAGTATAATATCAACATCCACTTCCGTGGTGGCGGATCCTGAGGAACGGACACTCATTCAGAGGTGTACTTTTTTGAGAGACTATCTCAATCTTAATTTGCACAAATCAAATAATGAAAGATTGACGTTTGGCCCACACGTGAAAATCTCATCGAAAACCTTAAAAGAGAGCTACTTTGTATTGCCTGACGAGATCGATAACATATTCGAAAAATTGGCATATCTCATGAGCAAGATGAAAGCCGCTAACAGGAAGCACCCACGTACTGATTTTACCTGCTTTTCAAAGTTGAAATTTAAAAAAATCTTTATCGACGTGGATTGTTTGGTTTGTAAGAGAGGACAACCGCCGGGTAAAAATCGCCATTTCAGTCATTCCAAATCTCTAAGCCTCATCATATCTACCGTGAGTGAAAGGTTCGAGGAAACTGTGACTGAAGGAATTTACATGACTAGCGGTGGCAGTACGTGTGGCTACCATCTATTTTTCAACACACTGACTTATGGCACCGAAAAGGTCACCCAACCTAAACTGATGGACGCGTTGGACAGTGCTTTTAAACGGGAAAAAATAAATGACGCCGCAATCGATCGCGGATGTACGCAAATGCCACTGCCGACCGCTAGCCATTCGAATTCAACACACGATACAATACCTTATAAATTGATAAAAAAAACACCGGGTGGGAGAAGGAAAGACTGAATTGGACGGATATGGACTCTGACACTTTGAAATGTTTCTCGTCCATAGCCTTTTCGAAACGGTTCGAAACATCGATCACCGGTATAGACGCGACACGTCCAGACATCACCAATACTCCACGCTTGCATACTCTATCAGACGTAGGTACGTCGGTTGGGAAAAAGCGAAAGACAATGGATCAAGACGAGGGAACTAACGAAGATAAGATGAAAATCATCGAACTCCCGACGGCCAAGAAAATATGTTTTCCACAGGTTGTTACTTCGAAGATAAAACCTTTCAATTACACTAAACCACTGGCAAAAGACCCCCCAAATGAACCAGCACAAGACATCGAAAGAACAGTGGCCGAATTAGAAAGAGACGACGATACGACCGGTTTAATAGCGTTAACACCTTTGCCAGTGATGCCGCCACCGCCGGCTCCAGCTCCAACATCACTACCACCGTCAGTGACCACTCGCAGACCACCCGAACAGATAGAGTCTACGGAACCGCAACAGCAGTTCTATGAGGATGACAACGATGTTGCTTCGGAGTTTTCAACGTTCACTGAAGCCACGGGCATTAATTCGTTCATATGCCCGAGCGTTGTTGCGCCAGAATGTACACGAGACCTTGGACTGCGAAGAACTGTTGTTCCGAAAAACAGGACGAATTCAAACAGGAGGGAACGAGCGGCTGTCGTTTTGACCAACGTTCTAAACAGCTTGCCGTACGATTGTGAAAACGATAAACACAGCTTGTTCGCGGATAAACAGTATAAAGCGGCTCTACTCTCCGTCGAAGAAGACGAGGCGACAGCAACAAAAGCCCGTCTCCTCGCCCTGGAGAGCCACGAGAATCAACGTGTATACGTTGTACCGGGAACTAGCTCGAATCTGCCACGTGAATACAAACTATTGGTACAGTTAGTGAATGTAAACAGATCCGTTTACGGAGGTGATTTAGCGGCGAGGCGTGAATGGATCGACCTTCAAGTATCCTATTACAATCAACATCTATGCAATCCTGTAATATTGGAAATATTAAAATTCATATTCAACGATAAAGAGGTGGAAACTCTATTCGATAGTAACGAAATAGAGGACATAAAACGATCAATGGTTCATGTTATGGCGCCATTCAAAAGACGGACCGAGGAGGAGGCGGCTCGCTTGTCGGATCTTTTAGATATCGATGAACAGGCAGAACGTGAAGCCAGACAACACAAGTACAGGATTATAGGCGCAATGATACGCGTGTGCACACACCTTTTCGGCATGGTCACCGCCGTATTTTCGGACCTGAGGAAAGTTCAACAGATGATGGAGAGGAAAGACCTGTCACTTCTAAACTGTACTGTCGTCGGTGGGAAAAGAACAGCTGTAATCCCGGACAACAGGATATCCCGGACCACAAATGATAGTGACGAGGACTTAGATTGTTCTGCTTCGATGATTGATGGTGCCGATGTCGTGGACAGTGCGAACAGTTCTCGATACACTACAAACTACACACTTTTAGCATCATTGATCGTGCACGAAGAGAAGAACATTTCTGACCAGGCGTTGTATGCTTTGCTTTATTATTATCATTCTTTCCCTTCGATAGCGATAGACAGGATACTGGATGAAGTACATCACGACGGACTAATGGTGACGGCCATGATTAAATATTTCATGATGTACAGTCACCGGGGCAAACCTTTGACGCTGCAGGATATATTTGAAGGGTTCAATGACGCGATAATTTCATTGACCGGACCCGAGAAGTTTATAGAGATGAGAAAAAGGAATAATAAACGCAGTGATTCGAAAAAGAATGCGCAAAAAAGTACAATCAGACGATCCAACAAAAAAAGGACGGATGCCCATGAAAATCAAGACAACGGTTCGAATGCGGGTGACGCGATAGAAGATGACGGACTCAACGACAGCGCCGGTGTTACCGCTGAAGAAGTCGAAAAACTATTGAGTGGTACAGAACGTAGGAGACGACGTATAATGTGCAACAACCATTTAATGAGGGATTGTGGCATCGACCGTCCTGCGGGAGAACGAGTATTCTACGAGTGGAAAGATAAACACCTCTGGCAAGCCATTATAAACTATTACCTCAGACCGGTCGTTATGCACGAAGACCGCTTAGTGTTTGCCAACGACAGCTATGATACGTTTGAAGACGATGCAGTAGAATCTTGCGTCGCTCACGTAATGACAAAGTCGAAGAATACAAAAGCCGATGTGACTACAGCTTTCAAAGATGCACGTTCTGTTTGGCGCATGCAACATGGTAGCCAATTGGTATACGAAAGCGATTTAAGGTCCGATACGATCGGCTGCTGTTTTCATATTAACATTGCTTTGAAAATGTATGAAATGTTCTGTGGCGGATGCGTCACGAGAATGAAACGGAGACATAAGAATTATCTTATCGACCGATCGCGTTTTAACATGTCCGTATATGATGTGGTCGCAGAATGTCGGACTGCCACTGTACATCTGTCATCGGCAATCGATCAATCGTACTTTAACCTCTTGTTGAACCAACCGGTGGTACCACCGTTTCTGGAAGACACGGAAACACGCCAAATGTTCTTATCGGACACGGAGATACAACGTGGCTCATTCTGTTGTCTGTCTGTGATGGACTATATACGAGCCCTGAACCTGTTCGAAAGGACCAATTGCCAGACTAAATCCGAACTGGAAAACTGCGAATATATTGAGAAGTTTCTAGACGATTTGTATACGAGTGAAATAGCCGCTGAACGTTCGCCAGATATTTGCGCCGAAGCGAAAATGCGTCTCTTTTATGCGTTTTATTCGCTCTACCTATTCGAGTGTGTATTTTCCATGCGCCATGCGTACATGATGCGAGAGAACTGTTACATCTCCGCCGAACGACTGTGCTATGAATTGGACGTGCGTGAGCTTTTGGTTCTATTCTTTGGCGAGTATAGCATGAAAAAGATCAAAGGTATTGACAGGGACTTGGAACAGAGGATACGTCAAACAGCCGAAGGATATAACGACACGGCGAATTCAACCTCGAATAACGCCAATTCCGACACGACGGCCGAAGAAATGTCAATGGCTAATAGTAGATTTGATGTCAGACCGGTATTAGCCGCCGAGATACCCGATAAAATGCTACGCATGCAAACATTGTTCGGACAATTCGGCTTCGAGGTCATGCAGGAAGGTAGTAGTAATTGCGTCTCGACGGGTTCGACCAATTCTATATCTATAAATTCCTCAACGGATTCTACAGAAAACAGTCTGGACAACAGCAGCTGTATTGAAGACTGTCAGGTGAACAAAAACTGGGACGATGAAAGTAAATTTGAACAAGAATTTTATAAAAGTGAAAACTGGCTGGAAACAATTTGTGAAAGAATCCACAATAACATGATTACGGGAAAAACGTCCAAACAAACGCCGATATTATCCAACGGCGCTAGTTGTGAAGGCGTGTTCTTACGCGAGACCGTACGCTCGGTCATGCGTTTGGAGTTGAAGAAACACATCGACCACGACCGACTGGGCAAACTAGCGAGCGCCACAAGAACAAAAGACGAGTGCAAAAGTATTTTTCCCGCGATGAAACATCTGCCGATGCGCCTCAAGTTATTGGCTTTCATCCTGACTGTACATACATTTAAATTGAAGACAAAAGAATTGGCCCCGGAATTTGTAGAGGAAATATATCGCAATGCTGATGGGCGTTTTGCGGAAGAACGCCACATTTACGAGGGAGACGTCAACTGCCGGACTGATGCGGAAACTCCAAACGACCCTCCGGAAAAGGTTTGGTGCCGTACGACCGAGGCGCTATTGAATGATCGGCGATCACTGTTGTTACACGCTAGATGGCTGTCCGAACAAAGGTTCAAAAGCAGTTTCTTCGTCGGATTGGATCCCGCACGTGTTTATAGCGCACTTTACGATTACATGAAGGATAACGAGGACAGGTATCCGGCGTTCAAAAGGTACAATGACAACGAGGACACCACATCAGCGACGCTGAACCTGTGTACGGCTATGATGTATATACTAATAATGAGTGCGTACGACCAAGAACACGTTGACCTTTATTTGAAAGTGTTTTTAGCCGTCGAATGGCCCGGCCAGTGGGCGAAAACGATTTTCGTATGGAAGAGCAACTCGAATGCCGGAAAATCGTATCTATTTGATTCGATCATCAAACGGGCATGCGCCAACAGCACATGCATCAACGATCCAAAAGGGGGTAAGGAAAACGCACCGGAAAAGGCGGAATACGTAAAGAATTTCGTCCTTTTCGCAAACGAGTTTTCGCAAGCGAATTCCAATGAGCTGAAGAAAATCGTTTCGGAAAGTACTTTCAAATTCAGAATGAACTATGGAAATATGATGAACGAAGCTTATGCTACGGGGAAGATCATGTTCAACTGCAATACACTACCGCCCACCAGCGATGAAGCGGCAATCAACAGGCTGACACTATTCAACATTCCGTTTTGGTTCTGCAAGCGGCAGAGGATCAGCGACGCAATGCTGAATTGGATATGCGGACTCAGTATGTCAAATCGCACTCGCTGGGAAATGGCTTACCGCTACGAACTGCCTTCACTGTTAACAGCAGCCGAAAGGAAGTTTTTCGAATCGCATAGCGAGACCAAAAATGAATGCGATTTATTAGACCCGTACGCCGCTGTCCGCCCGAATCTATATGCAACTGAATTCAACAAGACCACATCGTTGTTATTTCTCGTTCAAAATAAAACCTCCCGCTTGTACGCCTCATCTTCTCCGCCGACCGATCGTATTGTACACGGCCTGGTTAATATCACCAATCATTTCAGTTGGTTACGCTTTTTCAAAAGTTTGGATACACCGGTAGACTTTTCAACATTGCCGGCATCATCCGAAGCCATCAGAAGCGAATGGCTAAGTCTAACACTGCCCTATCAAGAGTGGAAAACGCTCACCGGCGCTAAAACAGACCCCGCTGGCCGTGTTTCTGCTGAAACCATCAACAGGTCCCTGCAAGCGTTCTCCGTGAAAAAGAACATCAACTATTTTGGAATCAGACAGTTTTTTGAAACAGATTTCGCGTCTTCCAGAGAAGCTATCAAAGACGAATACTACATGCGATTTGATTCAAAAGCATTTGGCGACTGATGGTTATTTTTGTGAATAAATATTTGTTATTTTTGTATAATATTTTTTTGAGATTGAATATTCCTGTTCCAATCCCCGTATTGAAAAAGGTCCGACAATTGTATCAGAAAACAATCCCGACAAGATTGTAAAAAAAAACTCCGACAGAAATGTCGGAAAATACTCCGACAAAATAATCGGAAAAAACTCCGACAAACGTGTCGGAAAAAGTTCCGTTAATTGTATCGGAAAAAATCCCGACAAAAGTGTCGGAAGCAATCCCGACAAAAGTGTCGGAAGCAATCCCGACAAAAGTGTCTGAAATAATTCCCAACAAAAGTGTCGGAAAAACTCCGACAAAAGTGTCGCAAGGAATACCGACAAAAGTGTCGGAAAAAGATCCCAACAAAAGTGTCGGAAAAAACTCCGACAAAAGTGTCGGAAAAAACTCCGACAAAAGTGTCGGAAGGAATCCCGACAAAAGTGTCGGAAGAAGATCCCGACGAAAGAGTCGGAAAAAAACTCCGACAAAAGTGTCGGAAAAAACTCCGACAAAAGTGTCGGAAAAAACTCCGACAAAAGTGTCGGAAGAAATCCCGACAAAAGTGTCGGAGGAAATCCCGACAAAAGTGTCGGAAGAAATCCCGACAAAATTGTCGGAAGAAATTTCGACAAAAGTGTCGGAAAAAAACTCCGACAAAAGTGTCGGAAAAAACTCCGATACAAATGTCGGAAAGAAATTCCGACAAAAGTGTCGGAAGAAATCCCGACAAAAGTGTCGGAAGAAATCCCGACAAAAGTGTCGGAAAAAACTCCGACAAAAGTGTCGGAAGAAATCGCGACAAAAGTGTCGGAAATAAATCCTGACAAAAGTGTCGAAAAAAACTCCAACACTTTTGTTAAGATCATTTCCGATACAATTAGCGGAACTTTTTCCGACACTTTTGTCGGAGTTTCTTTCCGAAACTTTTGTCGGGATTTCTTTCCGACACCTTTGTCTAAGTTTTTTCCGACACTATTGTCGGGATTTCTTCCGATACTTTTGTCGGAGTTTTTTCCGACACTTTTGTCGGAGTTTTCTTCCGACACTTTTGTCGGGATTTCTTCCGACATTTTTGTCGGGGTTTCTTCCGACACTTTTGTCGGGATTTCTTCCGACACTTTTGTCGGGATTTCTTCCGACACTTTTGTCGGGATTTCTTCCGACACTTTTGTCGGGATTTCTTTCCGACACTTTTGTCGGAGTTTTTTTTCCGACACTTTTGTCGGGATTTATTTCCAACACTTTTGTCGGGATTTCTCCCGACACTTTTGTCGGGATTTCTTCCGAAACTTTTGTTGGGATTTCTTCCGACACTTTTGTCGGGATTTCTTTCCGACACTTTTGTCGGAGTTTTTTCCGACACTTTTGTCGGGATTTCTTCCGACAATTTTGTCGGGATTTCCTCCGACACTTTTGTCGGGATTTCTTCCGACAATTTTGTCGGGATTTCCTCCGACACTTTTGTCGGGATTTTTTCCGACAATTTTGTCGGAGATTTTTCCGACAATTTTGTCGGAGTTTTTTCCGACACTTTTTTCGGGATTTCTTCCGACACTTTTTTCGGAGTTTTTTCCGACTTTTTTGTCGGGATTTCTTTTCGACACTTTTGTCGGAGTTTGTTCCGACAATTTTATCGGAGTTTTTTCCGACACTTTTGTCGGGATTTCTTTCCGACACTTTTGTCGGGATTTCTTTCCGACACTTTTGTCGGGATTTTTTCCGACAATTTTGTCGGAGTTTTTCCGACACTTGTCGGGATTTCTTCCGACACTTTTTTTGGAGTTTTTCCCGACACTTTTGTCGGGATTTCTTTCCGACACTTTTGTCGGAGTTTGTTCCGACAATTTTATCGGAGTTTTTTCCGACACTTTTGTCGGAGTTTTTTCCGACACTTTTGTCGGAGTTTTCTTCCGACACTTTTGTCGGGATTTCTTCCGACATTTTTGTCGGGGTTTCTTCCGACACTTTTGTCGGGATTTCTTCCGACACTTTTGTCGGGATTTCTTCCGACACTTTTGTCGGGATTTCTTCCGACACTTTTGTCGGGATTTCTTCCGACACTTTTGTCGGGATTTCTTCCGACACTTTTGTCGGGATTTCTTCCGACACTTTTGTCGGGATTTCTTTCCGACACTTTTGTCGGAGTTTTTTTTCCGACACTTTTGTCGGGATTTATTTCCAACACTTTTGTCGGGATTTCTCCCGACACTTTTGTCGGGATTTCTTCCGAAACTTTTGTTGGGATTTCTTCCGACACTTTTGTCGGGATTTCTTTCCGACACTTTTGTCGGAGTTTTTTCCGACACTTTTGTCGGGATTTCTTCCGACAATTTTGTCGGGATTTCCTCCGACACTTTTGTCGGGATTTCTTCCGACAATTTTGTCGGGATTTCCTCCGACACTTTTGTCGGGATTTTTTCCGACAATTTTGTCGGAGATTTTTCCGACAATTTTGTCGGAGTTTTTTCCGACACTTTTTTCGGGATTTCTTCCGACACTTTTTTCGGAGTTTTTTCCGACTTTTTTGTCGGGATTTCTTTTCGACACTTTTGTCGGAGTTTGTTCCGACAATTTTATCGGAGTTTTTTCCGACACTTTTGTCGGGATTTCTTTCCGACACTTTTGTCGGGATTTCTTTCCGACACTTTTGTCGGGATTTTTTCCGACAATTTTGTCGGAGTTTTTCCGACACTTTTGTCGGGATTTCTTCCGACACTTTTTTTGGAGTTTTTCCCGACACTTTTGTCGGGATTTCTTTCCGACACTTTTGTCGGAGTTTGTTCCGACAATTTTATCGGAGTTTTTTCCGACACTTTTGTCGGGATTTCTTTCCGACACTTGTCGGGATTTCTTCCGACACTTTTGTCGGAGTTAGTTTCCGACACTTTTGTCGGGATTTCTTCCGACACTTTTGTCGGAGTTAGTTTCCGACACTTTTGTCGGAGTTTTTTCCGACACTACTGTCGGAGTAAGATTTCATTTTGACATTTTAGCACCAATTGGTGTTTGGATTATCGGGGTGAAAACGGGTTTGGATAAACGGGGTTTTTTCATATGTTTGTTGATAGTTTTTGACAACAGATCCGAACCGGGCCCTGGCAAAAATTTCTTTTTGCAAATTGTTTTTCATTCCGCATACACATATGTATATGCCTATATGTATATATAAATATTTTTTAAAAAAATTGCTCCACACATCACCCCCCCCCCTCTCTTGCTCCTTCTTTGAAGGAGCCATTATTATGGGTAAGGAGCAAATGGGTCACACACGAATGATACGCCGTATATATACTTTTTGGACCCCCTCGTGGAGTGATTTTTGTCGTTTTCAAGAAAATCCGGCATTCTGATTGGTTGGAATTTTTGGCGGGAAAAATACTCGAATCCTATTGGTTGGTGAAATTAGGCCCCACCCAAAAGTGGTGGGGGAAATGCTCAGTGTAACCTCCTGAGACCCAATGTACCTTTTTTGGGACAAATAAAACATGGGATTTTGAACCTTATTGTTTTCTATAATTTATTCCCTATTGTCAAGATATTTATCTCGACTTTCAATGTCGACTGTAGGAATGTCGACGAAGAATAAAGTTATAAGTACAGGATGTTAACTGGGTTTAGGCTCATTCAGACATTGATTGGTGTTCAGATTTTGCGTTGTGGAATGTCATTATCTCGACTTTCAATGTCGACTGTAGGAATGTCGTCGTGTCGAAGACACCACACCGCTATGTCTACTGCCCAGTATGTCATAGTGGCGTGAACAGGGACAAAAATGGTGCAAAAAACATTCTGTTAAATTATGTCCGTTCGTCTTTCGTCGGCGGACAAGATTTTGGGCCATAAGGTTCAAAATCGTAACCTTCTCAGAAACATTTGGGTCTGAGGAGGTTAAGGGTGGCCATCAAAGGGGAAGGATCAAACAAATACATTATGGAAAAAAATATATTCAAAAATAAATCAGAATTTTAGGAACTTGACAAATTCATTCAATCAGGCAACAGAGGCGGGGTGTACGACACCATCCTTTCCGGTTCCGATTGAAAGATGCTTCCGACTTGTTGTGGGCAGTTCATATCCTCATCATCCGTTGTCCTGAAGAGACTTCTTTTATCCGTCGTGTTGGAAGAAGGGTTGTCACTCGGGACTGGGTTTGGAGGAATTACTGTCTGGTCGTAATTGAAAACAGGAATAGTGAAGCCCAATTCCGCAGTCAAATAGGATTGTGTGCTAACGGGATCGTCGATGGTTTGGTTTGATGTCGAGTCCAGCCTCGTTGATTCCGTTTCATGGAATTGTTGTTTTTGTCCCTCTTCTTTTTTTACAGTTGCTGCAAAACTGTTGTATGTGTCGGATATCGTAAGTGGATCAATGACAACATTTTGGTTGAATTCAGAGTCCGGGCTTGTTTCTTCTTCTCCATGAAATAACGGACATTTGTCCTTTACCATCTCTTCTTCAGCCACCGTACAATTATCGATTGTGTTGTAGAGGTCGCCGTCGGGAAAGGAAAATTCTTTGTCTGGGAAAAGCACACCTCTTTGTGAAATTAACTCTTGATATTGGCTCATGGCCTTAAACACGATTGTGAATATGGGAAACATTACAAATGTTTGCTTCCCCCTTTTGTCCGGCCTATTCCATCGCAGTCGGTATGTGCGTAAAACGCAGTCCGTACTTTTCAAGTCGGTGGGCGTCTTAAACACTCTTGTCAGACTAATCGACTTTTCAATGTAATATGTTGATGCGTATTCTGAAATATTGCATTTTACTTCGATTTTCGACATGTGATCATAACATTGGTTCGGATTGCTCCTCATCGGGTTTGTTTCGTGCAGCCGCTTGTAGGATTCGTTTTTTAGCAAATCTTCGAGTCTGTAGTCGATCGTATGTTTGGAAAAGGCGATCGTTTCCCTCAAATCGTCACACTCTGACAAAATGTTCATGAAAAATCTTTCGTCTTCCGGAAAAACGTTTGTGATATTTCGGGCTTTCAATTTTACCAGTATGTCGGCGACCGGTTGTATGTCGTAGAAATATATACCGTCATCGGTATAGACCCTTTCGGATGTCTTTTGTAGGTCAAATAAGCTGTCGACCATGTTTACCATACAAATCTCCGTGATGAAGTCATTTTTGTTTCTACAATAGTAAACACCCGGATGGTCTTTCCGTCCGGCCAGTTCATGCATGTATTCGGTCCTGTGAACTTTTGACTGAGGTGGTCGTTCGTCATGGTACAGTGAATTCGGCCAGTCATGACATTTTTCCATTTGATGACGATGTACCACCATCGTAATGAACATATCCATGTAATTTACAAAAGCCATGTCATCTGCCGCACGTTCGTTAGCTCCGGTCACCCTGTTTAGAAATGTTTTGATGGGATCCAAAACGGTGACACTGTTGATAATCTCCCACCCCACAGAGGACAAATCGTTTTCATTGATTGAAACTATGTAATTATACATTTCCTTGAAACATCTCCTGTACCGTGGAGGTGATACAAGACGTTCAGGGGTTACCGAATACATTTGTTCGAGCATTCCACCTTCACCGACCACTATGAACGTAGAATCTTGCATTAACCTACCGGAACGCACCCGTTGCAGTGTAATATGCTGACTAGTTTTCGGCAAATTATCAACGTGTAAAACTTTTGTCCAATAATAGCCGGGTGGTCCTGTAATGCATGTGTCCAATGACTGTTTCGTTTGACGCGCGAAAAGGGCGGGAACATTTCCATCGTCAAACTTGATGAAAACAGACGATTTTATATCATTGTTCAACATGACCCTCAGATAGATGTCGGCGATGATCGCGAGTCTATCTACTAGAACGTCCATTTCATTTTCACCCTCTAGTTTCGGTCTTTTTTCACTAATTAACTCTTCGAGTTTTTTTGTGTACAAAATGTGGTAGTAAAAAAAGCCGTTTTGTTTGCTGATCAACGCGTCGAAAGTATTTTTCGCATCACCCTCGTCGTTGTCCGTCGTACATTTTCCCCGTGGTCTTTTTGTCGTTGTGTTCATATTGTTTTTCAGCTTACAACCGTCCTCGTTTACGACAATGTTTTTCCTGAGTTCATCGCCATTTTCACAGCACCATATCCAGGATTTCGCTAGCTCAACAACTTTCTTCCTAAACGCGTCCCGGCTTATCCTCTGTAAGCGTTCCCGGTTGTCTTTTGTAACGGTCGTGCGTTTGGGTTTTGATAGTTTCTTTGGTGCCTGTTCATCCAAGTTGTCCGAAAATGACTCGCTTTCATCCGTGTGATCTTCATAATGCTGTTTAGACTTTCGTTTGTTGGTCTCTCTCAAAGTTACAGATTTATCATCAAGTGCCTTACTACATCCCACTGTTCCGATTTCAATAAATTCGTGGTCGGTATTATCATTATCATCAAGTTTCTTACTACATTCCGCCGTTCCGTTTTCAATACAATCTCGGTCGGTATTATTGTTGTCGTTTTCCTTAATTAAAACAGACTGAACTTTTTCCGCTTGTTCAAGGAAAATATCCATGAGTTGTTTTGGTGGAGGATCGTTAATCGGAATATCATAGGCGATTGTTTCATTTTCATTTTCAATCTTCACCGTCGCCATCATGGTGGTCGATGAAATCATTTTTTATCTGCGATATAACAAGATGTTTTCCTTCAAGTGGTTCGTCGTAGACTCTTGTGTGTTGACACATACCGCTCCCTCCTGTTTTCCCCTTCTCCCTCCACACCACAGTCCCCACTACTTTACCCCCCCCCCCTTTACTTACTCCACCACGGACCCCACTACTTTTTCCTTTCCCTTTGCTTACAATCGAAATGCAGTTTATCAGAAGTAACAGAGGCAAATACAATGTTTTCTGGCCATTTGCTTCAATTTTCCAACAACAACGTTGTGCCAGGGTTCGCGTCATCGTCGGCACCAGCTAGTAGTGTATCAGTTTTCAATGTGCCGGGGTTCACGTCGGCACCAACTGGTAGTGTATCAGTTTTCAACGTCCCGGGGTCATTGTCGGCACCAACTGGTAGTGTATTACTATTCAATAACAATGATATGTCGGGGTTAGTATCATCGTCCTCACTGACAAATGTGGTAGATGAAAGAAATCAGCCGCAAAACACTTCACAACAAGACAACATGATATCTGAACATCAGCGCATGTTGTGTTTACCCACAAGCTCCTCAGTTTACATGTGTACTGATAACGAGGCCACGAAAAATGGCGTTGAACGGAGTAAAGAGGATGAAGAGGGTTATGAGGGCAGTGAAGAGGAAGATGAGAGTGAAGAGAATAACATTTTCGTGAGCATGGAGGACGATTTATGTGATGGTGAAAGTGATGAAAAAGTTATGGGGGCAAAGGACAGTGGTACGGAAACAATATTGCGGTTGGCAACCAAAAGGGGCTGCCCTGATTGGTGTGATGCTCCGGCAGAAAAACTTTTTGGACGAGAGATAGAAGGTAAAATTCAATCGTGTGCAATCACTGAAGATGCAAAACCTGAAGATGAATTAATAAACGAGTATTTTGACAACGGCTACTTCATTGACATGAATTTTCTCATGGCTAAGGGTACTCCAAAAGTCGTTGAAAAGGTTATGGCTAATCCACTGCTAAAGACGAAACTGCGACCCAAGGAAGCATCGATGATTCGAATTTCTGGCAAGCCTCGTCTTCGCCATTGGTACATCAATTACAAAAATTGCGAAGGTTTGCCCGATGTTATCAAAAACTATCACATTTCAGAAATTGTTCATGGCATGACGTGGGAAACAAATGATGAAAAAGCATGCGATTTTGGAGAGTTCGTCAAACAGTTGGATAAGGTAGCAGTCGATTCTGCTAAACTGTACACAAACAATTCACTCGTGTTTCACTATTTGACAAACATTTTACACTATGATTGTGTAGTCAAACTGGAGGAAAAACCATTTCACTTTGATCCTTTCATTCATGAATGTGACCACCACTCTTGGACAACATCACGGTATCTCAAATGCTGCACCAACAACAGGGTATGGGCCCTACGAAACAGCTTTTCCGCAGACATCACATCAATCTGTTAGCAGGTTCAAACAAAATAAAATATTTTGAACCTTATTGTTTTTTTTCATGTTAAATACCCTAATACCGACAGAAAATAAAATCTATAATTATTGGTGATCCTGGAGCTCAGGAAAATTAGGCAGTTCAATGATTCAAGAAGACAGATGTCTGACAGTTCAAACTAAACTAGGCAAATTCAGGACCACGCTCTCTTGTTATTCCCATTTTCATAACTGTTCGAGATCCCGGTTCACATTTCATAATGATTCGGGTCCCCGTTTCGTAATTTTATTTATTTAACTTTTCGGGACCCCGTACTAAAATGTCGTCTAACTGTTCGCATAAATACTCAGGAATCCGAAGAAGTACCGAATTCAGCAAAACACAATAAAAATTACAAATTTTGTCAGGGCTGTCAGACCTTTGTAGGGATTGAAGGGTCTGTAGGCCTAAAGAAGCACTTGTATATTTATATTCACCTATTCTTAGGGTGATGTTTGCTCCTTTCAACAACTACACTAGTATTGAAGGAACCAAGTCAACTACACTAGTATTGAAGGAACCAAGTCGTACCAAGTACTCCAACCAATATAGACATTTAGGTTTCTATGTATACTATTACCCATTTTCTTACGGCAATTCGGAATGGTAAACAGATATAAATTATTATTTCAGAAGTTCTATGTATACTTTTACTCATTTGTCTTACGGCAATTCAGGTTTCTATGTATACTTTTACCCATTTGTCTTACGGCAATTTGCAATGGTAAACAGATATAAATTATTATTTCAGAAGACCTCTGTATACTTTTACTCATTTGTCTTACGGCAATGCGCAATGGTAAACAGATATAAATTATTATTATTATTAAGTTATTCAATAAAATTACATTTCTGGATTCATGGATCAATGAATATTTTCACAAATATCTCATGAAAATTATTTTATTTAACTATTTACAGACAAAATTTGTATTTAACATGACTGAGTTTTTTGTTGCTAGAATGTCTTTTCTTGAAGGACGAAAAGTTCTGCTTTGAATTTTTCAGACAAAAAAGTTTTCATTATGAAACAAATTCTTTACTTTTTTGTCTTCAACGAGAAAAATTGTTTCCATTGGTGATGGTTTCACAGATGTTAAAATGTCTCGAAGTTTTGAAAAAGAAGGTTTGTTGAACCCCATAGCTTTTTTGTCATGTTCTTTCTCACAGGATGGATCTTCCTTCTCGATGTGTACTTGGCTGTTGGTCGGCACCTCCTTTTCCTCCAATTCTTCCAACAAAGGGCACTGGATCCAATCAAATTTAGAAGACCCCTCATCTTCTTTTGCAGAAACTGCCACCGCTGTTTTGTCATGTTTATTCTCACAGGATGGATCTTCCTTCTCGATGGGTACTTGGCTGTTGGTCGGCACCTCCTTTTCCTCCAATTCTTCCAACAAAGGGCACTGGATCCAATCAAATTTAGAAGACCTCTCATCTTCTTTTGCATTTTTCTGACGTAAAGGACATTTTGAGCTGCCATACCTTTGACGGGTGACACCACACTTGAAACGATAGCTCGATGGACATCTTGAATTGTTGGAAGACCTCTCATCTTCTTTGGCGTTTTTCTGACTTAAAGGACATTTTGAGCTGCCATACCTTTGACGGGTGACACCACACTTGAAACGATAGCTCGATGGACATCTTGAATTGTTGGTTTTTTGATGATCCGATCTACCGCATCTTGAACAATGTCTTGTGTATTTGAAAAAACATTTTGAGCTACCGGGTTGATGATCTTTACCACCGCACACGAGACAAAAGTCCATTGTGAAGAGTGTCCAAATGAAATGCAAACACAACACCAAAAGGCACTAAACAGCTTTCGAGTGGACAACTGTTCAGGTCAACCGCCAACACAACACTGAGCTGCAAAGGACACGGTGCGCTACAATAGAGTGGTGGTAGTGGTGGTGGGGTGGTGGGGGAGAGGGGGGAGCTTCACGGTTCATGACTGATTTGTCATCACAATACTGTCTTGAAACACAACACTGAGGGTAGTGGTGGTGGGGGTGGTGGGGTAGAGGGGGGGGGCTTCGCGGTTCATGACTGATTTGTCATCACAACACTGTCGTGAACTTTGTCAACATGGAAAATCTTCCATTGCTTCTGAAAAATGAAATTGGTAGATGGAGATTGATTATCGAGAGTGAAGAGAAATTGAAATCCGAAAGGATGAAAGATGAATTGCTCGAAACTATTGAAGAACAAAACGCAATGATTTCACTTCTGGAACAAAGGAATCAACTGAAGGATCAACAAGTGGCGATTGTTAGCCAACAAAGAAGTTACCTAGTTCAACTAGTATCTGTGATCAACGAAGAAATCATTGATTTGCAACAACTTATCAGGAAAGAAAGGAGAGAAAAGGAACAAATTTCAAATGAAAAACAAAGAATGGCAAATCAAAATCAAGAGCTGTTGAATCAAATTGCATGTTTAACCTCCTCAGACCCAAACGTTTCTGAGAAGGTTACGATTTTGAACCTTATGGCTCAAAATCTTGTCCGCCGACGAAAGACGAACGAACATAATTTAACAGAATGTTTTTTGCACCATTTTTGTCCCTGTTCACGCCACTATGACATACTGGGCAGTAGACATAACGGTGTGGTGTCTTCGACATGACGACATCTGATGAAATGTTCTGTTCGTTGCAAGAACTACACCTTTTAGTTGTGTATCTCTCGTCAAACACTATTACTTTGTGTCCTCTTCTCCGTAGGGCGGATATCAGTTTTTCGTGTGAAAACCTTCTCCTGGTGCGAAACTTGGCGGTCTTCATGAAAGTAGCGCCGGCTCCGTACACGATCACTTTATCTTCAGGTGTAAAGTACTCTTTAGCGATGTTATCGAAAAACCGTTGAAATCTTGTGTATCGGTCGAACTTCAATCTTCTCATTCTCCGTAAAACGTAAATCTCTTGTCGGCGTTTGAACCATTTCAGTTTGAATTCTGTAAAAGTCCAGTAATCGAAACTACTCTTTCCAATAACAATATTTTTTTCCTTTTCCATTCGCTCCCGATCCATTCGGATTTCACGGTCGATATCATTTGTCCACCGTTTTCTTTTCTTCTCACGAAAGTATTCACCGGTATCACAGATTACGCGTCCTGCAGATAATGATTGGTAGATGAAATCATTCTGCTCTCTTTTGCGGCAAGTAACAAGAGGTAAGATAGCACCCGGATCCACAGACACGATGTCGGTATAATCTTGTTGAAAATCCGTTTTTCTCTTTTTTACCGGATCTCCATCTTGTTTAGTAATATCCAATTGTTTTGTTTTATTGATGGATAACGATACTTGAATCCCATCCGTCTGTATGCTGTATCCAAAACCGGGAGGACAATTGAAATACCGCTTCCAGTAGATACTAGCGCTGATTTCATTGAACTGTTTCCATGATCCGGGGACATTTTTTGGATCCGTCCTCCGTAACAGTTCATACAATGCAAGACTGTCGTATGTCAAATGAGACGCTCCGTTTCTGAATATCGGAAACAAAACAAACGATTTTCGCCCAGCAGAAGTAAACTCTTTTTGAATGTTGTAGAATAACTTGATGAATTTCCAGTAGTCTTTGTTGATTTCTCGGTTTGTAACATTACCATTATTATTGAACCATTCTTCAATTTCTTGATTCTTGTCGTTAGTCGATGATTTATTTTCGTAGAAAATGTCAAAACAAGTATCGTGGACTTCTTTATTCGATAACGTTGGAAATTTCATTTTCAAATAGCGTTTGATCCTTGAAAATGCGTGAAAAGTGATGTTGGTCTGTGTGATGGTTTCATAACGTTTTGCGATATGAACCATCAATTGGTTTCTACTTTTACAGTCGTAATTCGGAAACGGTCTCATAGTTAAATAACGGTCAATGACTTGATCGGGATCTTGTATTTTGGAATCAGACCCCTTCAAAACGTACAAAAATCGCAAAGCATTTATTTTAGGAAAGTAATTGGCAAATTCTGAGGCGGACGTTTTATCCATGTAAGATTTGTAAAAGACATTTATCAACAGGGACATTTCGATTTGCATTGATGATAAATCTTCCACATCCCTGTTGAACTCTTTCCACAATTCATCCTTTTTCGACGATAACGGACAGAAGAAATTTCCGATACATTTCTTTACAGTGTATACTCGGTCCAAGTCGTTGTTTCCATCATCCCTGATCCGTTTCTTGTGGGAGGCGCACTTTTTTGAACTGGTACGTCTGTGATCCGTACCTCCGCATGAAGGGCAACATGACATTCCACAACGCAAAATCTGAACACTAATCGATGTCTGAATGAGCCTAAACCCAGTTAACACCCTATACTTAAAACTTTATTTTTCGTCGACATTCCTACAGTCGACATTGAAAGTCGAGATCAATATCTTGACAATAGGGAATAAATTATGGAAAACAATAAGGTTCAAAATCGTTTGTTTTATTTGTCCCAAAAAAGGTACATTGGGTCTCAGGAGGTTATAATATAATCATTTGTCGAAAATGCAGAATATGACTTTTATTGGTTGAAAGATTGATTAATCGATTGCAAATGACGTTCCTCCTGTGCTGTGATTCCGTTTTTCGCCGCTTCGGAAAAAGCGACTAGAGATGGTAAAATATGGTAGTTTATCCAGTCTGCGCTAAGTTTCGGTTTGGGATGATGTTTGGTTCCTCGGTCGACTGGCGGCGCCGAATCCGCTTGACCATCTTCATTGTTCTTTGTTGAAACGTTTTGGGGCTTCTGTGTTGTAACCTCTTCTTTTCCAGTTACATCATTAGAGATCATGCTGCGAATCAACAATTGTAGCATGCCGGCCTCGTTGATGAACAATACTTTTGACGTGATTGGGTACAGACGAAATGTGTCTCCATATCTTGCCCGCGACATGTCCAAAACCTCTAGGTAGGGACGAACAAAAGACGGATTTACATAACGTTCGATTGCGGATTTGTGGTTTTTGTAGCCCAACGCCTTGGCAAAGTCTTCCGCCTTAAGCCATAGATGAACTCTTGAATCGTAAATAACATCGATCATGTTGTTCATGAAATATAGTTTTCTCGGAAATATATTTGCTTCTGAATCACCAACAACAACAAGCGGACATTTATCTTCAATTTCCTGCAGCTTTTTGAACTGTGGCGTTGTAAGTGTTTTTTTCTTTTTACTGATGGAAGTGGTGCTTTCGTTGCTCTGAACTTCGTCATCGCAGCCGTCGGTATCACTTGACTTTACCGTATGCGCGGGTTTCTGTTGTAGTACATGCTTCTGCTGAGGTGTACTATTCTGCTCAACTTTTGTACTTTTCTTAGAGGCGCCTTTCTCTTCGCAGTCTTCCGACTTTCTTTTGTTCGATGCCGATCCCCTGGTGGAACGTTGAGCTGCTTCGCCGTTGATGTCTCCCGCCGGTTTGGAGTTGACCATTTTCTCTGCGAGTCGCTGCTTAGAATGTCTGTCCAATGATGACAAGCGTTTGAAGTATTCTGAATAAAATCTATATATGAAAAAAGAAGCTTCGTTGTGAGTAGTTTTCTCGACGGAATGGAAAAAAATATTTTTTGAAATCCCAAGACCTTTGCAAGTTTCGTTGTGAGTAGTTTTCTCGACGGACAGAAAAAATATTAATTCTGAAATCCCAATACCTTTGCATAGCTCTTGTCTTTCAAGTCACAGGTCAAAGTCGCAATGCGCCTCTTTTGCGTGTACCGTTCGTAGAGTAGCGAACAATCTCGGTTTTTACACGAGGCGGTCGCCACATAATCACCGCTCTTGCAGGATATGCACTCTTTTTCCAAACGTGTACAAATATCCTCGATGTCTTTGAGTTCTTCTGTGATATCGTTTTTCGTTGTAGCCACCTTTTTATTCGTTTGCCTAAGAAAGAACGAGGTGATGAGTTTATTCTTGGGCGGGGCGGTATCGTGTTTTGTGTTTCTGCGGGGACGTTTGGAATTGCCGGCATCGTATTTTTTGCTCGGTCGTTTCGGTACAACCCCACCTTCCGTCAGCGGGGTCGTAGGCCATAGCATATCTTTTATTTCTTCTTCAGTCGATTCCGGCATCGCGAGCGCCAGCACATTAGTCAATGGATTCAACAACTGTTTATCTGCATAGTAAATGTAATCGATAGTCAGTCCGTGTTCGAGTACGTACAAGGGATCTTCGGCCCTGTCAGACAATTTCTTCTTCTTATTGTCAATAATTATATACTGAATACGGTCTCCCAATTGCGGCGCCTCACCCGGATTCCTTTCCAACATTTTCTCCGCCAACCGGGTATGTGGTCCAGGAATCTTTGTCTTCTTGGTCCATTCGTTAGAAATTATCAAATCACGGATGTTCACTTCCCCGCGTAGTAGCCGAAGGATTTCCTGTCGCAGCCAAGCGACTATGTCTTCGGAGCGTTTCAAGTCCATAATCATGTCTATGGTGGTTTGCAAAGTTGTTTTTGTGAATAAACAATTGTCCCGTCTCACCACTTCCAGACCTTTGAATATTATTTGTTTTTTCGCCGCGCGCAACGTGTTTTGCGCCACTTCAACGCCTTCTTTTTCAGCCAATGATTTTAGCTTGTCCAAAGATTTATACACGCCGGCAGCGTATCTCTTCTTGTTGGCAAGTAAAAAGGGCAGGTAGACGGTTTCAAATTGTAATTTAATCGGTTTCCGGTCGATCAGACGTGTGATGGAATCGGCCATTTTGATACCGGCTTCCGTACATTCCCACAAGTATTTGTTTTGCTCGGTCGTCCAACCAATCAAACGGACCATAACCGAATCGGTGTCTCCATAAACCACCTCTCTGTCCGGATATTCATTTTCGATAAACTCCTTCGTAGATGTTATCATGCTTCTACCGTATGCAGTGACGCTGGAGGGGATTTGTAAAAAATAAAGCTTCCAACTTCGACTTCCGGTAGCACCGTAGATAGAGTTGGCCGCAATTTTCAAAGCGCCCTGTTGTCCGTTGAGTAACATATAGTCTAGGGAATCTTGGCTCAGTCCGATCATACGTTCGCGCACTTTGGCTCTGCTAGTGATCAGCATTTCCAGGATAGAAGGCAGGACACCTTTTTTGTTCTCAGCGATAAGAAAATAATGACCGACGGGTGAACGGATTGCCAAACCCTTTCCAAACGCGTCATTACCGTGTTCGGTATTCAGTATCATTGTACTGTAGCAAAGGTTATACGCTATCATGATTGAAGGGTAGAGCGAGGCATAATCCAAACATACGATCGGATCATGGTACAGACCTCTCTTGGGTTCGATCACCACCGCGCCGTCGTAATGTGTTTTCTTAGTTTTCCCACCTCCATCGCCTCCGTTTGTGTCCACATCACTATCTTCATAATCTTTTTGGTTTTCTTGTCGCTCTTCTTCGGTGATACGGCGTTTTTCCCCCTGCCGTTGGACATTCCGTTCCTTAGACACGCTAACGGCGTTTTGATCGAACAAACGTTCGCGCATAACGGTCTTTGTGTTTTTGTAAAACACGCGGTTCGGAGTAGTAAGATCGTTGATTAGTATTTTACGCGCAGAACACCATCTCAGTAACATAGCCATTATGCGCACTTGTTGACCGCGATCGAGCATATACTCTAATGTTGTTTTGAAAACCTTACAGCGCTCGTACATCGTAACAAACACCTGCAAATGAAATACAAGGTCTATAACGAGTTGGGCGTCCTTCATGCAGTAACGACCGAGGACGGCACGTCCTTTAGCACCGGCCTGGAATAGTGAGGGGATTTGACTATAATGCACATCGTCTTTTCTAGACTTTAAAAAATGTTCCGAAACCGCGTTGAGTGAATAATAACGCATTGTAAATTCTTGCCTCATAAATACTAAGGTATCGAATATAGTGCGTCCTTTAATCGTTATGAAATAGCATTTCCGTGTGTAAGAAGAGTGTTTCTTTGTTTGCGCTCCTTTGTCTTCTGTATTCTCTCTGCACGTAGCCACAGTTCCAAGCCGCCCTAACACGGGCCTTATGCCGTATAAAGACAGGCGTTTGAACAGGAACGGAAAATCGAAATTTTCAATATTATAACCGGTTATTATGTCCGGATCTTCGGCCACGAGGTCTGAACAAAAGGCCGTCAGCATTTCGCATTCCGTACTAAAACTCTTCACTGTTGTTATGTCGTCCAATGTATCGCATTCGTTTACCGTGTACAGGCATCTGTGTATAGCCGTATTTCCTCCGTTGTATTGCACACGATTCAGAGCGTCCGGTGTCATAACCACGGATATCTGAATTATGCTACATTTATCTGGCGTGGGAAATACATTAACTTCAGTAGCCAGACATTCTATATCGAAAGACAACAAAGACACGGGAGGTGGCAATTTGTTTTTTAGCTCATCTGTTGCCTCTGCAAAAGGGAGCTTTGTATATTCGATTCTACCTTCCGCCTTTAGTGTGTCGCGATCTATGTATTTATGAAAATCATACGACAGACTGTGAAATTTCAGCTGTGTACGCGGTATCAACACCGAAGACACATCTGTGCAGACGGTCGTGTCCAACCAACACCACTGACACGGCAGCAATCTCAGTTCCTCCACTATTCGCACATTCACATCCAAGGAACTTTCATAAAAGTTTACGTCTCGTTCTAAATCCGACGTGCCTCTGTAATCGCCACACTCTACCGCCGTTTCCCGGGCGACCACCAAAATCTCACGTATCGCATGCCTTATATGGCTGAAACATCTCACGTACACACGGTAGGTAAACGACAAATCAGTATTGCCATAGTCTGCGGGCCCCCTTGCGTCTTGATGATCCTTTAATATGATTAGAGAACTGTATCCCGTTGCCGTTTCTATGCCTTTTATATAACAATGTTCGATAGGACTGTCATCACCGCCGAGTGCAACACGTTCCGCGTACTGCTGTAGACGTTCCTTGATACGTTTGAGGTTTCGCATACAGACATCCCTGTTACGAAACGAGAGAAAAAAACTGGGTTGGTAGTGGAAAAGCTGCATGTTGACGGTATCGCCATATTCGTTTTTTCCAAACACGCGCAAAGTGCATGTAGCCTTGGAGATGTCATTGTTTGCTGGTCTATTGTCATCGTCGTACTCACTTTTTAGAAAGTAAAAGAGATAAGACATCATTCGATTTTCCAATGGTCGGGGACGTCAAGAGAGGTTAAAAGGCTGAGTGCCTGGAGGTCGAGACAGAACAGTTGTCGAGTAGCTACCGGAAGAGGTTCTCCCACTCATTCTCCCCACCACTAATACCACTACCTCCCACTCGTATTTACCACAGCTCAAACAACTTTGTGTCCGCAATCATTACATTTCTCGCTGAGCGGTAGAAATGAACTTTGAACATACAGAACAAGTCACAACTCCGGTTACGACCGCTGTTGATAACAATGATTACATGGTTATGGACTATTGTTCAAGAAATAGTAGAGCCACGGGGGATGGACACGCGTTCCAATATGGGAATTATAATATACCGCCACCGGCAAAACTGTTTGAACCGCCGACAATTACAAACAGTACAACTTCATCCAACAGCAACCCACCGCAGGTTTTGGGAAATGTCATCAACGAATTGAAAAGTGTATTTTCATCGGGAGCGCCGGGTTTTGTGCCTACACAACAACAACAACAACAACAACAACAACAACAAATACACACGGGAAGTGTCACAAGCGAATTGAAAAGCGTATTTTCATCGCGAGCGCCGCTTCCTATGCCCACAAAACAACAACAACAACAAATATACACCGGAAGTGTCACGAGTGAATTGAAAAGTGTATTTTCGTCGCGGCCCGCACAACAACAACAACAACAACAACAAAACACCTATGCACGTCAATATGGAGACTGCTACAGAAGTGTTGGTAAAACTGTAGTTTCGGATAATACCACCACTACAATCGGCACTGCTAAAGCTCTGGCCAACAAATCCTACAATGACTTACGGTACGCGGAGACAGTGACAAAATGTGTCAATCCGATGACCCGAGATTTGGAGGAATTGAGGCGCACATTGAATATGCTAGTTATCGATGTTCAATCTCAGAGAAAGAAGATTGATGAGATTTGGCACGCGTGTGGTTATGACAACAACATGTCAAAACCAACCCTGAGAACTCGTCCATTGACGATGACGCCACTGATGCCCCCGCCGATGCCAACACAGTCGGCTGTGAACGTGGACATGTCATGTTCATCGGCATCACCAGCGAGTTCTACCTATGCAAGTAAATTTCCATCATTCTTCACAGCAAGATACGCAGTGAATGAAAAGACAAAAGAAAATCTACTGAAGAAAAGATGGGTTTCATTCGACAAGATAGAAGATCAAACCTCACCACTGACCACCCAGCAGCAGCAAGCACAGATTACGAACACGCGTCGCTCGCCACCCAAACCCGAACGCTCACGGTCGATTCGACGTTTTCTTTTCTGTTTCTGATTTGATCATGTTTTCAACAATAAACATATGTTCTTGTGTTTACACGAACTATTTGATGTTACCTATTCATTCCAATGACGGATTTCTATTCTTTTCATGTTGACAAATTTGGATTTTCGTTATCAGTAGGATCCGTAAGAAGAACATACACCACAGTGTCTGCGATATCTTTAGCCAAATTACGACCGTCAATTTCTCCAGGCCGATAAAATAATCTCGGTCCATCGCCTTTTTCTACCGCTTGGTGAATAGGCTTTGCGGGATCGCCCCTACGTACGATTTCGCCATTTAAGTTGAAATATGGTTTAAGCTCACTTAGAGAATAATTTTCGCTGTCTTGTGACACTAAAAAGAATTCATTTCCAATTATGAACCTCACATGTACATAGTACGCGTAAACTAGACGCTTTAACGCGCTCATATTTGTCACGCGCCTCAAACGTTCTAAAGCGTGATTTTCTACGTTTATTTTTACCATATGTAGCATATGACCTATGAGTATCTCTTTAAGCTCCGGCGATCGGTCGAGCGGTTTTATTTCATATACATTATCGATACGACGTCTGAAGGCGGCATCGATCTCGAGCTGTTCAGCACCCGTACTGAATATCAAGGCGAAGCGGCTCAAGCGTTTGTCCTTATTGAAAACATCCATTATTTGTAGCATCGTAGTCTTAATCACGTTTAAATAATCTTCACCGCCCGTATCTGAGCGCTGACTCATCAGAACTTGCACGTCGTCCATCCAGAGTACATCGAAAAAGCGGCCTTCCACTGCATTTTCTCGCGCTTTATCTACCATCCACTGCATTATCCGTTCAAAATTCTTTTCGCTTTCACCTCTCCATTTGCTCAACAGCTCGCCGTAATTCATACGATATATATGCACATTGTCAACCGTTTCGTCTAACAAGGCTAAGTATGATTCGGTTATTTGACGCGCCATCGGCGCATCACCGGGCACGGTTATCAATTTAATATCCCGCACGAGATTCGGTGGTAATCTTTCCTGTAGGTTAGCCGCATACACTGCATCCCGATCGCTGCTCGCGCGTAATATCTCCAGAGACATCGCCAATTCAACAATTTGTGGATCAATATCACTATTGAATTCGATTATTTTTGTCATTAGACTAGCATGTTCTGAGTCAGGCGTATATGGATACACGCCGATCGGCGGTCGATCCTCATCACTATGCGTGTCAAGACTAGAATCCGGTTTTTGGAAATTTCCCGACGCTTTTCCTTTCGGGCCTGTTGGAATCTCACTTTCAGACAAAACCTCGTATAATCGATTTATGGCGTCGACCGTTAAAAGCTCATCAAACGTCGCACGACATTGGTTCATCTGGTTTTCTAATCTTTGTAAAATCTCGATTAATCTTAAATTGTCAATATAATAAACACTCTGTATATGGTGATCCTCCGTCTCGTGTACCATGCTCACCATTTGATGGGTCAATAATGTTATGTCAAATATATACATACACCAAACTAGTGCCCTTTCATACTGGCGTGTTGGTACTAGTTCTTGATTTATGAGGCGATACGCATCTACTATATTCTCGTTATATGTGTTTATCCATTTTTCAAACCATAAAAGTAAACCTTTTTCACCATACCAAGCCTTTTGGGTTTCGGCCATTTTCAATGAATAAGAGGTAAGTTAATGAACTTACAATTTCGTCTCTCACAATGTCGGGTCCACACATTTCATCGGATAAGCCTATCGCATCAGGCTACGAAAAAAGGTTACTAGCATTTGGTATCGCGCCCGCTCCAAAAAGCAAATTTTGCTGGATATGCGAAACACCCGTAAGGTTTTCACACTACTACAAACACGAGAAATCGGAACGTCATTTGCGGTTGTCTAGGCTTCACGAAGGAGGCCCCTTTCCACGACGGTATCGTGATCCTAGGATCTTTGCAATGTTTTTGCAGCCTGAAAGCTAAACCCTTCCTGTCTGTTGTTTGGTTGTTCGGGAAAACGCTAACATTTTCAACTCATCGGATTCCCGATTCGATGGTAAAGGTTAACCTCCTCAGACCCAAATGTTTCTGAGAAGGTTACGATTTTGAACCTTATGGCCCAAAATCTTGTCCGCCGACGAAAGACGAACGGACATAATTTAACAGAATGTTTTTTGCACCATTTTTGTCCCTGTTCACGCCACTATGACATACTGGGCAGTAGACATAGCGGTGTGGTGTCTTCGACACGACGACATTCCTACAGTCGACATTGAAAGTCGAGATAATGACATTCCACAACGCAAAATCTGAACACCAATCAATGTCTGAATGAGCCTAAACCCAGTTAACACCCTGTACTTATAACTTTATTCTTCGTCGACATTCCTACAGTCAACATTGAAAGTCAAGATAGATATCTTGACAATAGGGAATAAATTATAGAAAACAATAAGGTTCAAAATCCCATGTTTTATTTGTCCCAAAAAAGGTACATTGGGTCTCAGGAGGTTAAGTAAAATGGCCGGTCAGGCGATTGGAGAGTCGCTATTGCGAGCCTTTAGACATCTCGAAGTCGTTGGCGAGATAGTATTTAAATCGAAATCAGCCGCTGATGAGGTTTTAGACGTGGTAAAATCATCTTCCAGAAGTTTGGCAAATAAGGGAAAATATAGCGAAATCACAAATGACCTGATACAATCCCTACTGTCGCGTGTGGTAGCAAAAGCGACGGGTGGCGCGGAAAACGCTTTTCGTATCGTCTTGGATGCGGGAGATAATTCGACCCTTAATATTGGTCATGTCATGCGCGATATAAGGCTGGGAAACGTGGAAGTTCTGTTGGACAAATTGAAAGTGCCTTCGGAAAGTGTGTTCCGCCAACCGCGTTTCGTCGAACATTTGACGCGCACGCTGCAGAACGCGTACCCCGACTCGGCCGTTGAGATTATGAAAAAACAACTGTACGACCTTCGTGAAATTCCTTCTGAACTGTTTGAAAAACCATTCTACGGTTCAGCAGATGAACTACAATCGTTGATAAAGACAAACAAACAGGCCAGCAGACTCATGGAAGCGATGGAAAACTCTTTGAAAAAAGGACGACCGATTGTGACTAAGGGTCTTTTTTTTGGCTTCACACTAACAGCCGGAGGATCCGGGGCAATTTATGCCGCACTAACCGAAGGAGCTAAAAGATCGACCGGCTGCTGGCGTATATTTCGTGACGCGGAGACAAAGGAAATCAAGTCGTGTCGTGTGCGATACGCGTCCTGTACCATTAGGACGGAAGGTGACGGTTCGATGCCAAACGACCGATATTGCGAACGTTATCCTAGTATTATTAAAGAAACGTCGTGTAATGACGAATGGACCGGTCTAACACCGTGTGTCCATTGCGATCCGACGGGTATCGGTACTGATAAACTAGAAATCGGGGATTATGTTGATCCTACCGACATTTATGTATGCCGTGCAAGACCGTCCTTGGGGGAGATGTTGGGTCAAGTGGTTTTGGATGCCCCCCACGTGTTAAGCGAGACCGCCGGTGACATAATGGAGGGTGCTGAAAATATTTTGAGCGGTTTTTGGAATGTGGCCAAACGTTTTGGCGTATGGGTCGTAATAATAGGTGTGATATTGTTATCATTTTTTCTGTTACACAAGAAAACCGACATTTTCCGACCACAGGTCGTCAGTGATAAAATCTCAACCCCCTCCGCCGACCAATATCGCACCAAAAGCGGGGGAAAAGAAAACATTTCGACTGGTTCTCGAGGAAAAGTTCAATCTTTCTGACGGATAGGTGGGGGGAAGGAGAAGAGGGGAGAGGTTGAAAGAACCGTCGGCTCGGAAACGTTGACCGCGGACCATGCACGCTTTATATGAATGTGTGCCAACACATTATTGTTCTTGTTGCCGTTAGCTTGTTGACATGTCGGTCGAAAGTGCTAATATAGCGGATATCGCTGACGAATACGTGAAGGGATTCAACGAGACTATAGACCAAACGGACTCCGCCACTATTCCAACAAATAAAAGGCCACCGCAAGAAGATACGGACGCCGCCGGATGTTCAAGTTTTGAAAGAAAAAAGGTGAGAGTACCGAGCTTTTTACCACCAGAATTACGCACATCCGACACTCTTGTCACGGATGATATGAAAAACGTTAAAGAAGATATGATTAAATCGTATTTGGACTCTTGTTCAGGTTCTTTTGCATCTAATGACAACCATGACAATGGCAATTGTTCACAAAATATCAATATCCACCATGACGCCGAAGACTTTTCTAGCTTTTCTTTGACGCCTACAGAAAATATGTTCTGGCGTGACGGTGAAAATGTGGTGATGAACGACGGAGACGACGGTTTGAGCACCGATTATTTAGTTAAACGCATCTTCTGCAATATAGTGCTAACTTTGAATCTTTTTTCTAAATTTGGAAAAAAGTCTACATTGTCAAATAAATCCCTGGTACATACACTGAACTCGTTGGAAAACGAAATGCGCCCCTTGAAGTCTAATTCTAACGTGAAGAAACATTACAAGATCATTATATCTGTGTTCAAGAATTTGGTTTTAGCATTGGACCCATCAAGAATGTTTAATAAGACCGTTGTCAACCTGATAAATCCGGTGACATGCTGTTTATCAAAGGACCAACTAAACAAATTATGTCGTTTCAACGGATTTGGATCAGTGAATAGTTACGGTTACCTCGAGTGCAGGTTCAATATTCCCATGAAACTTATTTTCTTGGGAAACCTCCAGACTAAACGTTATGAGGATTCCGATTCTGAGTCTTCTACTATCTACAACATCGAGCTTTGCACATATTTCGGAACGTATTTCTACGAGTGTCTCGAGCATATCTATGAGATTTGTTTCGAAAAACTGAGCAACGAGGTGCGTAGCTATCAAGAAAAAAGAGCTTTGAGATTTGCACAGCAAGAGGCATCGATAAAAGAGCTAAAATCCGGCGGAATGTCATCGTCGTTGATGCACCTGCAGACATCAGGTCTCAACCCGAGAAACTCCCCGAGAAACGGAGCGGCATCTCGCACTTCAAACCACTTCAACCAAGATGCTATGGACGGGTTTTTCAAGGATCTTTCACAACTGACACGCCGTGATCATATCAGAATTATCGGCACATCCGGCCGAATGAATACCGAAAATCAGCAGCATGGTGACACTAGACTGCGTTACACCAGCTACGACCACAACAGTCAGTCGATTACCGAGAAGGATCCCGAGGAATATGTCGACGCGCTATTTCTATCATCATTCATCAGATTCAGAATCCACAGGGAAGGTAATGTTCACATGGACGTCTACACGAGACACGCTTTGCAGCTAGAAAATGACACTGAGCATTGTGATTTGTAGGAAATAAAATTTCAACACTTATTTTTTTCTCATTTACCCACATTTAATCCGATAAATAACATAAATTTAATAATATAACCCAAAACAGGAACTCAAGATTTCCAAAGAGGTAGACTACACGACTAGACTGTTGTCAAGGAATCTTTTTCAGTGCTAATTGTAAACAATATGACTAGCTAGGTGGATTTCAATAGAGTTTGGACATACTAAACATTGATTAACTTTCCTGTTCAGTGCTAATTGTAAATAATATGACTAGCTAGGTGGATTTCAATAGAGATTGGACATACTAAACATTGATTAACTATCTTGAATGGCTGTTTCAAAACTATTAACGTCGGATTCGTAGGCGCGGTTGATGATGGTTCACCGTAGACAGAATGTTTACGTGGCGATTTCCTTGGCTGTGGTCTAGGAGGCTGCGCTGCGCAGTGTGTCGTTTTGCTTGATCCTGGCTGCGAATCAGTGCTAACGACGATCTTCCTTTTTTTCAGAGGACGATTTGACGCAGTCACTACCGAGTCCGGCGTCTCGATGACTGAAGGTATTTTCGGAGTCGTAGTCTGTGTCTGCTGCACCATAGTCCTTGTCGCCATTGATGGTTCACACAGAACGTCATAGTTTGCGAACAGGGTGGTGTGCAGAGTCGAGATGAATTCGATGTTGTCACATTCGTAAAACCTTTTCAAAGAAGATATGACATAATCCGTATACACATCTCCGGCCAGAGTTTTGTAGGACGGGACATACAGTTTTATTTCCGTATTGTAGTTCCATACCTTATCAACTACTAGCACATTGGATAGTCCGCTGCTCACCAACGGCTTTGGCAGACACAATTCAAAGCTGAATTCGGCGAGTGTTGCAAAACATTTTACATACCGATTGATCAGGTCGAATGCATAATATAATGAGTCCGTATTTTCTTCTCGTGTAGATTGATTTCCTTCGTACCGCTGTTCAATGGCCTGGACCCTTTTGTAAAAATGATACTTCTTCTTTTGAGGCAGCTTGCAACAGAAAATTTCCAAAATGTCTTCGGTTTCACTGTCGCCGAAGCGTCTGGCACTCATAAACGATAAAATTCCCTTTCGTAGCACATCCAAAGTCGTTGCTACTGACTGTTTGGCGTGTGAAATCTTCTCTTTTCTTTCAGGCAAAATAATAAAGGTTTCTTCGGCATCACTGTTTATCAGGACCATCCTGTTTGCAGATTCTGAAACGCTCTGTTGATTAGCCGGTGATTGTGGCCACAACGTTTCTCCACCCGAAACCGTGTAGGTCAATTTGGACTTCACAGCCAAAATAACTTGAGATGACTTTCGCCTTTTCTTCGCAGTATATGTAGTAGCGACAGCCAGGGCTGGTGTTGATACTGATGAGCTAGGAAGCGTTTCCACTGTCGGGTCAGGCATAGCAGGATCCAAAATACCGCTAGTTTTCAAACCTTGTTTTGATAAACAGGCGACGTCGGCACCGGCGCGTGACTTGGAGGAACACAACACACTAGGAACTGACGAGCTATTTCCGGATGATAACTGAGGTTTATCACTGTCTTTCGGCATGTTTACGTATTTTGAGCGATCCAAAACCGAAGGGAAAGTCAAAATATACACCTTCTCGATATCTAAACACGGGTCAATGCAATCGTAGCGGAACACATCCGCTCTCTAACAAACTACTGTCTCAAATGAATCAGTAACATGACCTCCGTGAGTGGGTCTGTAGTGGGGGGAGTGGGGTTGGGTGATGTGTCATCACCTACACGAAAACAGCGTTCGTCACGCTGACTCATTTCCGTTCGCTCTCGATTTGGCACGCCTTTGAGAAAACCATGCCTCTGAGATTTAAAAAAAAATGTATTCGAAAAATTCGCCCAGAAATTGTTGATCAAAAATTGCGTTAACCCGTTTGTGTGGTTTGAGAATTCGGCAAGAAAAAATGCTTGACAGAAAATTTCTGGACGAGAGCCTTTTGTCAACGGGTGGGATTTGGCAATAAAAGGTGTTGATCCGTTTTGCGGGGGTCATTCGGGTCAATCGATTTTCCAGCGGGAAATGGATCCATCGGAAAGCACATTCGGTTTTGACCCTTGTTTCACAGACAGACCGTACGTTGTTGGGAATATATCCGGCCTTACAGTTCCGGTCAACGGATTCAGGGGTGTCGGCGATAGTTACAGTGTGTGCGATGCGTGGGACAGAGACGACATGGACAAATATGCAATTACTCCGGAGGAGATGTTAAAACTGAGATCGTGTTTTGACAGCATAAACAGGTGTTCAAAAGCCAAAGACCAACTGTGTTCACCCGGCATCCGTGCGAAACGCAAATTCTTACGTAATCGATTCAACAACGCCTACATGAAACTCAAACAGTTGGCGATTCGGACACGTTACAGATACAATATGCGAAGATACATAAATACCGCGCCGATCACACAATGCACTCACCCCTACGACACCATATTACGTAAGCTCTGTCGTTTAGACGGCATGGAACCACGAGATTTGCAGAGAAAAAAGGTATTCGTCGAACGGGATAAGGTAAATTGGAACGGCAGAAAAAAAAACACCTCTGGACGGCAACCGCGGAAAAATCGACAAAAGCCAAAGTACACGACTAACGCCGCGTTACAGCGTCTCTGGAAGAATATGAACGAATCTGAGTTGGTCAATAAAAGTATTAAAGATCAGACACAAGGTGGTAAGAGTTTCTTAAAACAAGTAGTCATACCCGGAAAGATGTTGAACTGTATGTATGGTAAAGTGCTGCCCGACCCGACACTACAGCCGGACGAAATCGGATTGCCCGAGCATGTGATGGAAAGTGTGTTTAAAAATGTAAACATGAATAAAGTTGCTGCCGTAATCAAACGTGATCCGGTATTCTCATCAGACGCGATAACGACTTTTACGAAAGTGAAAAAGAACGAATACCCTTATATAACGTTACCTTCTGAAGTAATCACCAACAAACAGTTGGATTTCGACGGCGACAACATCTCTGTGATCACGGTGAATAGTGGTAAATGCTTTATCGAAACACTGATGCGTCTTTCGCCGAAGATTACGATGTATTGCTACTTTTATCGTACTCGTCTGACATTCAGTCAGACAAATCCCTTCAGGATATCCGGTCTGCTGAAACATCTACAAGAGGACATCGATATTTCGGACGACACCGACATGGACAAGTACTCGCGACGAGTGGAAAGCCTGTTCGGAAATACGTTCGCCTATTGCCATGCAACAGAGTACAACGGTTCTGTCTTTCAGATAAAAAGACAGCTAAACGAAACTCTGCTTTCTTTATCACAGCTTTATGGACCGTACGTGCCTTACGGTTTTATAATTCTGGCTCGTCACCTTTCGTTCAACGGATACAACCGTGAGCGCATCTATCCGATCGGGCCGAATGCCAAGCTACAGGCGATGCACATAGCAATGTCCGGCAGCAAGGGTACACGGGACGGCGTAGAAAATATGTTCAAAACTACTACAGACGAGGATTCCATCATGGCCGAAACATTGGAATATGCTAAAACCTTTATTGAAGTGAAATCGGTGATACGTAAACAGGGGCACAACGCTAAGAAAATGGATTCAGCATTTCAAAATGTCATCGTGAACCATGACAACAGATTGACCGTAAAAGTTAACAACGTAATCTATGACTTGGGTCACATCATCAATTACATGCAAAGAGAATGGGTCATGACGGATCTAACAGTGAAATGTCTGCTGAATGATATCAAAGACGATAGTGTGATGTTGGGAGAGTGGGGGAGAAACCCTGATAAAAAATTACATTATAATACTTTTTAATTTTTTTTTATTTCACCAACCCTTTGTCACAGTTGATTTGCCGATGCGTTCGACATTCGCTATCGTGGTCTGTGACATTTGTTTGAAAACACAGCTACCGAAAGTCATTTTGAATAGACAATTCCTAATACGGTTGCGTATTTCGTTTAGCGGTGTGGAATCCCATTGTACATGGATTTCTACAGGCGCTGCCGGTGAAACCTGCGTCGAAGTTGTGGGCATCGATTCCATATTCTGTGCTTTCATAGTGTTAACGTAATCGAGAGCTTTATTCCAAATCCCCACCAACATTGGTGAATACATTGTGAGCACGACGTCGCATATCGCGCGCTCGTTCGCATACCTTAAGCAGTTGTCAGGCAGGAACAATGGTAAAAGAATTAGTCCGTTTCTAAAAAGAAACGATTCTACGTCAGCATCGTTGAAATGATGCCTTTCCGAAAACATGTAAATGGCTTTGACATTGGCATTGCGGTTGCTATCTTTGTCGTAGATGTTCTTAAGAAACGGATGTGTATTGAATATTTCTTGACCGAAATAATTCAGTACACAGGGCACATAGCACTTGCGTAGCAAGTGATCGACATCGATAATCATTTCCGTTGTTCTCTGAAACCAGTCAATGAGTGGTCTCGAGTTGTCCGATGTCATTAAAACGGTTAGATGGAATGATCCGCCGCCGTCGACGAACAGCGGGTCAACGACACATGAATTGAATGTCACAATAGACGCGTCGCCCGTCCAAATCCAGAAGCTAACTCGTCTGGACCGGTTGAAAAAAGCGTTCTTGTCCGATCTGCCGGTGTTTTTGGAAGGTAAAAGTATCGCACAGAGTTTTGCCGGCTTCCACAAAAACAATGCCTTACAACGCGGCCACCCGGCTACATTCGACAGCATAAAACAATCTCCTAAAGGGAAAAACTCACAGATAAACGCTGACGCAGACAGTAGCGACGGCCTAATGCCGATTCCACACGAGATTCCGTTTCACATTTACGGTAGTCATCTGGCGTTGAGTGCCTCTGAACGGGTAGTACGTTCTCACCTCCGTTATCTTAATGATTTTGAACCATTTAGAATGGGTGTGTTTTCACAACAGGTGTTGTATGAATTTCTATTTTACATGATTGTGGAAAAAGGAAGGCGCGAAAGCTATACCAAACGTGTTATAAGATCTATAATGGCCTATTTAAAGGCTGGCGGGGCATCGGCGATCGACGGTATGTCAGATGAATGTAAAGAGTACATAGAAAATTTCAAGGGGCTGGGCGGCATAAAGTTTTCAACCTTTTATAGGCGTATGGACGCCATCACTAACGCACTTGGCGACAATGAAACTAAACGTCTACTGTCAACTGCCCGTCGCAAACGCGCATTGGTCTTTGATGACGAAGAAGAGTCTGTTATCCTCCAATACTGCGTCAATGTTTTGAGGGAAATTATAAAGAAATATATCACCGATGGTGGCAAAAACGAGCGGAGTAGTGGTAAACGATTATGGTCTACCACTACCGCCGACTATGCTTCACTTTTAAAAATGGATAAAGACCGTTCTTTGGAAACAAAAGTCGATATAAACACAGATATAACGGCGGCTGATACCAGACCCAGCCGTATAAATTACGAAAGGACAATATTTGAATTTGCGTTTGCTTATATTCTCGGTTTTCTCAGCGGCGCGCGTATAAAGTCGACGGTCTTAAGGTTTTCAATAGACGATGTGAAAACTTTACTTGCTGGCGATCGTTTGGAGGTATTGACCAAAGGTGTGTTTGTCAATGTGTTTTTACCAATGTCCGTGTTGACCAAAGACGCCGAGTTATACGGTCGAATAATGACGTTACGAATGGACAGTTTGTTGTACAGTCTAGGCAAGCGTAAACGAGCTGATGAGGAATATGTGACAAAAACGGACAAAACCTTAAAAAATGGAAAAAGTAATTTTGTCTACAAAAACAATACTAACAGTAGTAGTGATTTCAATAGTAGTGATGATGACGATCAGAGTGATGAACGTGAATTGTCAAAGAATACAAAAACACATACACGTCGAAAAAAAGGCGGAATTTCATCGTGCAGTAAGGACAATAGATTCTTCACTTGCTCATCACGACAACTCGAATTGATGCTGGATCGTGTGTACCGGAGTCTGTTTGATAACAAAAGCAGAGCTAAAGGCGTCAGATGGCATTCGCAACGGCGTAAATACCTCGGTACTATTAATTCAAAATACGGAGCGACTACTGCCAGTGAGTCGGTAGGACATCGAGATCTATCCACTACGATGACGTATATAAATAATTCATTGCACATGGACGATGTACGCACGAGGGCCGGAGAAGCTATAACCGAACGTTATGATGAAATCCTTTCAAAGGTGAGAGAAAACTGAGAAACACGTTGAAAAGAAAATGATAAAAACTTTTTTTTGTAAAATTTTTTGTCATTGTTGTGCATCACTCACAATCGATGTATGCGTAAATACGGTTGTTGATGATGGAATCGAGTTTGAGTGTGCCCACTAAATCTTTTTTTATAATCGTCAAAGTTGTTTCTAACAAATTGGCCAAATCCAGTTCGTTGTGGTCGTCCTGTATTTTTGAACGAATAGGCGTGATGCATACTCGTTTTTCGATTACATCCAACAGTATGACAATAGTTTTTCTCGTATCGCAAAATACCACATATCTAGAGTCCACTTGGACTCTATATTGTTCGGGTTCAATGACTGTGACGGTCGGAGATATCTTACGACTCTCATATAATTTTGGCAATTGAAACTGCTCGCAACTCTTGGGTCTGTATAAGATTGTGACAGAACCCGGTAGAGTGGTGCTCGAGGTATGGCCATAAGGTTTCAACGATAATGAAACGTTCATCAGCTCATTTTCTGTGTACTTGCACTTACTTTTGTCCCTTTTCTTGACACCGATTTCCGTTTCCATCTCGATATTAGCGCCATTATAATCAACACCGTCGACGGTTTTAACAAACAACTGAACCGTACAGTGTTTAAACTCAATTTTACCGCTCTCTTTAGGGTCCGAATATTCGCGATTGGGATCGGAGTTCTGCTCTGCACATCCCGTATAGCAGCTCAACCTGATATGTCTATCATCTGTGTTGTTACACCTTGAAATACGGAAATAGGTTGTGAATGTGTAGTGCGGAGTGGCTACCGTACAACGACTATAACAAACGTCCATATTTATTTCGCGTACGAATGTGAACACGGCCCCAATATTGTTTTCCTCGAAAGCAACCAGCGCACAAGAGGCCTCTGCTGGCGTATAATCAGTCGTGTTTCGTTGTTTGATCGGATTTAACTTCAAGTCTTTACTTTTGCCGGTATCTATGACGCATGGTTCCAAATGCGAACCGCACGGTATATCAACTAATTTATTTTTTTCAGCGTGAAAAAGTGGCCTCTGTCCCATCAACCAGGCGGGCATCAGGTCTCGGTTGGATTTTTCAACTTCACCATAGGCCAGGTCGCTCAGCTGCCCAATCGAATGGAATGTAAACGCACTACTTTGAACAAAGAGTATCCGTGCTTTGTCCGCTAAATATATACGCCCGTACGTCGGGCCGGTAGAGTTAATCCTAAATTTTGACAGACCGAAAGCGGAAAATAGGGCCGAACCGGTGTGAAACTTAAACCCACCGGCGCGCGAATGAAGGTTGAAGTAGAACAGAGCATCGTCGCTCATCGGTTCTACAGCTCGCAAAAGCACGGCCAGCTTTTCATCGTCCAATTGTTTTTCACGGACCAACAGCTGTATGGAAGGCAATTGTTCGCAATACGAGTGTATATATGCGTACATACGTAATCTACGATGAGCTATAAACGTTCTATCACTATAAACACCGTCGTACGTTATGTCTCCTCTTTGAGACCCGATCGGAAGGGTCTGATCGCGTTTACTACTGTGCATATCAATACTGATTTCCGGAATCGTAGATTTGCCTATTTCATCGACCAATGTCTTAAAGGTGTCATAACGTTTAGACGGGTCGGTTAAAATTTCATCAAGCGTTTCTTGATAGTCTGGCAATAGACCGTTTACTGGCACGGTTGCCGATACATCCGCTACCCTCATACAAGCGTGTGACTTTTCTAATAAACACGCGTACAGGAAAGCACAGCCTATGTACACGCGATTCGAACTGTACCGTTCATAGCCCAGTGATTCCGTGAAATTCTTACAGATATTCATTAACCCTCTGATAACAATACTTGTCCCAACAGATGGATTACTCGAGTAATACGGGCGGGCAGTTGGTGTTTCATCGACTGTTGAACACAAAGTTATATGAGCATTAATAACCGCATAGGTCATACGACCGGAGAAAATGAACCAATCATAACCGAACGGAACCACTCTATTAGTGATGGGTTCTTTCGGCATGTATTCACTCATCAACACGTGGAACGAATTTAAAAATATCTCCTTGTGATAATTAACACGAGTCAAATCCTCTTCAACTATATCTCCAGACGATTGGTCAGATACATTTACTCTTCTCCCTATGGACGTTTGGGCATACACAAGATTCGTGAGGGCGACAAAAGACTTAAGAAAACTATAAATGTTTTGCGCGCTTACAGGGTGCGATACGGTTTTCAAGAACTCATCAACTTTCTTGAGGCATCTTTTCAATGGTCGCCCCTCTACTGGTGGTGGGGTCCATTTCAGAGCCATCGCCATGCGTTTTTCGTTGAACGCATCAAAAACCCGGTGCCATTCCAAATCGTTAATACCGAATATATTATATTTATCTTTTGAGTACTGATGTTTGGATTCGTCTCTCTTGTTGGTGACCGCCTCGTACGGTGGTGGTGGCACATTGTCAAAAATGGCTTCAGGAATCAAGTTTAATGGTGGTGCAGAGGGGGTCATACTCCCGTTTGCTACGTCATCCACATGATTTGTTTCCTTTTCACTCACTTTCATAAAATTGTGTTCCTCTGTTTTCTCGCTGACTATTGGTTGTTCGGGTGGCGATGCGGCTATTACAGGATTGGTATCACTATTTTCAGGACTTGAGTAATATAGTGGAGGTAGTGATGGTTTTTTCACTGGTATTTTCACGGTGGCCGAACATTGATCTATTCGTTGTGTCGCAGTGGCACGCAATTCACGCAAAACCCGTTGTCTGATACTATATTCTAAGCCTTTGTATACATAGTATGACATTACAAATACAATGAATATCAACGCACCAATGTAAATAGGGAAACATGTGGTTTGTTCTGCACACTGACTTTTTCTCGTTGTATCCATTGTTCAATCTTAACATCCTTACATCCTCAGACCCAGGCCCAAAAGAGGTGAGTGAAACACTCAGTACGTGGTTGGCCATTAACCTCCTCAGTCCCAAGTGTTCCTGAGAAGGATACGATTTTGAACCTTATGGCTCAAAATCTTGTCCGCCGACGAAAGACGAACGGACATAATTTAACAGAATGTTTTTTGCACCATTTTTGTCCCTGTTCACGCCACTATGACATACTGGGCAGTAGACATAACGGTGTGGTGTCTTCGACACGACGACATCGGATGAGATGTTCTGTTCGTTGCAAGAACTACACCTTTTAGTTGTGTATCTCTCGTCAAACACTATAACTTTGTGTCCTCTTCTCCGTAGGGCGGATATCAATTTTTCGTGTGAAAACTTTCTCCTTGTGCGAAATTTGGCGGTCTTCATGAAAGTAGCGCCGGCTCCGTACACGATCACTTTATCCTCAGGTGTAAAGTACTCCTTAGCGATGTTATCGAAAAACCGTTGAAACCTCGTGTATCGGTCGAACTTTAACCTTCTCATTCTACGTAAAACGTAAATCTCTTGTCGGCGTTTGAACCATTTCAGTTTGAATTCTGTAAACGTCCAGTAATCGAAACTACTCTTTCCAATAACAATATTTTTTTCCTTTTCTATTCGCTCCCGATCCATTCGGATTTCACGGTCGATATCATTTGTCCACCGTTTTCTTTTCTTCTCACGAAAGTAAACACCGGTGTCGCAGATAACATGGCCTGCAGATAGTGATTGGTAGATGAAATCATTCTGCTCTCTTTTGCGGCAAGTAACAAGAGGTAAGATAGCTCCCGGATCCACAGACACGATGTCAGTATAATCTTGTTGAAAATCCGTTTTTCTCTTTTTTGCCGGACCTCCTTCTTGTTTAGTAATATCCGATTGTTTTGTTTTATTGATGGATAAAGATACTTGAATCCCATCCGTTTGTATGCTGTATCCAAAACCAGGATGACAGTTGAAATACCGCTTCCAGTAGATCCCAGCGCTAACTTCGTTAAACTGTTTCCATGATCCGGGGACATTTTTTGGATCCGTCCTCCGTAACAGTTCATACAATGCAAGGCTGTCGTATGTCAAATGAGACGCTCCGTTTTTGAATATCGGAAACAAAACAAATGATTTTCGCCCAGCAGAAGTAAACTCTTTTTGAATGTTGTAGAATAACTGGATGAATTTCCAGTAGTCTTTGTTGATTGCTCGATTCGTAACATTACCATTATTATTGAACCATTCTTCAATTTCTTGATTCTTGATGTTAGACGATGATTGATTTTCGTAGAAAATGTCAAAACAAGTATCGTGAACTTCCTTCTTCGTTATCGTTGGAAATTTCATTTTCAAATAGCGTTTGATCCTTGAAAATGCGTGAAAACTGATGTTGGTCTGTGTGATGGTTTCATAACGCTTTGCAATATGAACCATCAATTGGTTTCTGCTTTTACAGTCGTAATTCGGAAACGACCTCATAGCCAAATAACGGTCAATGACATTATCAGGATCATGAATTTTGGGATCGGACCCTTTCAAAGCGTGCAAAAACCGCAAAGCATTTATCTTAGGAAAGCAATTGACAAATTCTGAAGCGGACATTCTATCCATGTAGGATTTGTAGAAGACATTTATCAACAGTGACATTTCGATTTGCATTGATGACAAATCTTCCACATCCCTGTTGATCTCTTTCCACAATTCATCCTTTTTCAACGATAACGGACAGAAGAAACTTCCGATACATTTCTTCATTGTGTATATTCGGTCCAAGTAATTTTTTCCATCATCTCTGATCCGTTTCTTGTGGAAGGCGCACTTTTTTGAACTGGTACGTTTGTGATCCGTACCTCCGCATGAAGGGCAACATGACATTCCACAATGCAGAACCTGAACACGAATGAGCCTAAACCCAGTTAACACCCAGTCAACTTATAATTTTATTTTGCGTCGACATTCCTACAGTCGACATTGAAAGTCGAGATCAATATCTTGACAATAGGGAATAAATTATGGAAAACAATAAGGTTCAAAATTGCTTGTTTTATTTGTCCCAAAAAGGTACATTGGGTCTCAGGAGGTTAAAGGGGAAAGTCAAAACTATTTTTGCAGTGAAAAAAATTCTTGGTTTGTCTTTGTTTCTTCCGCCGGCAAAAATCGCTTACAACAAAGTGTTTCTTGCTAACCAAAAAAAGACAAAACTCCGCTTTGGATGCCGGTTACGAGAGACAAAGTTTGAGATGAACCAAGACGACATGAAAGATTTTTGTGTTCTGCACAAAAGATGAATCGCAACGTTTTGTCGAGAAAAGTTTGTCGGGATCAGCGAAATACTGATGTTTGTCAGTCGAAGGTTTCTGTCAAAACTGTGCGATGGATGGTGAAGTGTGGTAGGAGTGGGAGAGAAGAGAGGGGTACGCGCAATGTGTCGGTGGGGAGTAGATAGCAGTGTTGCATATAAGGCAGTTCAGCTACAACCGTGGACTTGTTCGGTCGGTACGGTTAATGTTTCTACTGCGGGACTAGTACTTTGTTCGAAATTTGTTTGTTTTCTTGACTATGAACATTCATCACGATTACACCGATAAATTCCGTTCGGCTCAAAGTCAAGGTGTCGGGAAAATTGCCTTGACAATGAAAGTGCAAACGAAAACCAGTGAACATTATCAACCGCATACCAGCAGTCGAGATATGAAGAGGTTAGCGTCAGTTGTTTCATATCAACATGCCGGCCAACCCGATGCGAGAAGATCAAGGAGCTTAGCGCCAAAGGAGGACTACCGCAGAGCTACAACTGCGCTTACAACCGTCCACCGGTCATACGCCAGATTCACACCAGCACGTCACTACGATAGATCGAGGTCAAAATCCAGGTTCGCATCACCACCTCATTTTGAAAGCTCTAGATCAAAATCCAGACACACATCACCACCTCATCACTTTGACCGGTCAAGATCAAGATCCACCCATCCGTCACCACCTCATCATTATGACCGGTCTAGGTCGAAATCCAGATGTGTGTCACCACCTCATCATTATGACCGGTCCAGGTCGAAATCCAGATGTGCGTCACCGCCTCATCACTATGACCGGTCCAGGTCGAAATCCAGATGTGCGTCACCGCCTCATCACTATGACCGGTCCAGGTCAAAATCTATCGGCCGACATATTTGGTACCATCACCGCTCACCTCCTCGCAGTCGGCCAACACACAATGAATATCAATGTGATAACAGTAAAAAGTACAGCCGGATCCAAGACCATGAAGTTTTACGGGTGAAGCAATTATTTGTGGCAGCGAATAATAAATTTATCGGCTTGATGATGGATCAAGAATTTAACGTGTTTGACGTACGAGAAAAGCGTCGCAACGTTTCTGTTATAAAAAAACAACCTTGGGCGCTACAAATGGCGATGTACTCTTCTACATCGGGTAAGCCCACTCCATGTTCTTTGCGATATATCATTCACAGGTATTCCGCATCTAAAGAATCTGTAATTCATATAATACAAAATTTCTTAGATGAACACAATGTCAAGATATACACGACGACATGGGCAAATGAACAAATGGAAAAGAGCCTACAAAATGTTAATGGCTTCGGCACCTTGAAAGAGAAAATCCAACAACTACAGACCAACAAAATGGGTGAAAACATACTATTAGCACCACAACGTCGGTCCTCGGTGTGCTTGTTTAGGGAAAACTGTAACAAAGATCAAGATTGTGTCTATTGCCAGTTGGAGGCTCTGAACAACTATGTAAATGTTTTCAGAGGTTTTCGAGCCGTTAAACATACGGATAACGGTGACAATGACAGGGGAACACTCGACGAGATCGTAAATATGTACGTATCCAAAACCAAAAAGCGATCGTCATCATCATCATCAACCTCGTCGACATCTTCGTCGTCATCGTCTACTTCATCGTCTTCCGGGGAAGAAGATAAGAGGAATCGAAAACAGAAGAAAACCCAAAAGAAACGCGTCGAAGGAAATCGGGAATCGTCTGATAGCTGTGATGATGTTTTGAAACCGGACCCAGAGTGAAAAATCTACCCCGGGGGGGGGCATTGGACCGCCAACTTTGCCTCGTGGACAGATTTCATTTCCTGTACGGCTTCTGGTAAACGGAACTATGCACAAAAAACACAAGCCGTTTCTTGGACGGAATGATCTCGAGCTACTTTTCGACTACCTCTTGGAGCATAAGATGGGACTTCGAGAAGAATGGGATCGGGCGGCAGCCGATGGAAATTGTGAAGCGTTTCTCGCCAATCAATGCAGACTACTAGCTGAAAAGGGGTGTGCCATATCCATTGTGAGGACCAGAGAAGATGGTTCCAAGATTGTATTGGACTTGACTGAAGGGTTTATAACCACTGTGTTTGATGTAAAAATTTAGTTGTAAATAAAAATTTGAAGGGTTTATAACCACTGTGTTTGATGTAAAAATTTAGTTGTAAATAAAAATTTTTATTTGTACTTGTTTTGCTTTCTCAACCCTTGAAAAATGTATTCGATCCAATAGCACCTCTGACGTGTTGGTTTCAAAAACATCAGGGCTAGTGGTAAGTGGTTAAACCAAGTTCAATTTGAAAACATAGTTTCTAATCAAACATAATGTCTTCTGAAAAATTAAAAGAGATCAGGAGAACCTTGAAAAAATTGGCAAGGCTAGAACGAGAACGTTCACCTTCACCGAGTCGAGGCAGAAAGCGAGCTTCATCGCCTTCACGCTTGACGGGGAACAAAAAAGACGGTCAGGTGGCACCCACTACGCGAAAACGTGGCAAGTCAAATTCGACGTCACGTAAAACTGGCAGCAGGTCGAATTCGACGTCATCACCTAAAACTGGCAGTAGGTCGAATTCATTGTCACGTAAAACTGGCGACAGGTCGAAGTCACCGTCACGTAAAACCGGCAACCATGATACATCGCCAGGTCAAAACTCTCAGAAAGACACGAAACTAATTTATTGCATATATTGCAAAAGAAAAACGTCCACTAAAAACTTGGTTTTGAAAACATCTTCTAATAACAGGAAATATTATTCGGGGGAATGTATTATATGCAATAAAAAAAAATCACAATTCACAAAAGGTTGAGACATTTTGTGGGTTGTATGAAAAAAAATTAGAAACAAATGAAAAACTGATTTTTTATTCATCTCCAAAAGAATGAACAACAAAAAGTACTTTTTAGATCTTTCACTTCTCTTGTGTATGTAGTGGACATCTGTTCCTTTACACATTTACCTAAATTAGAGTGTCCGTCCAGTTTGACAATGATTATAGGAACCAAAACATGCGAGTCCTCTGCAACCGCCGAATGAACAACATTAAAAACATATCGCACGACGAGCCAAAGTTTATAAATCATATATTCAGCCATTAGCCGTCGTTCAGACTGTTCATCGGGCACCGAAGGTATCGATAATCTTATGGCGTCCTTCCGCTTTGAACCCATAGTTTTTTTTGTTCCATCCGTGTCCAATAAGATCGAGAGTATCCAGAAAATAGTTGAAAACTCCTCGGCTGAAGTAGTGATTTTCCTTTTTCCACGTGACTTTGTTTCTTGAATATTTGATACATTTGTGGTACGTACTAAACTAGAATTTGATAGTTGCGTTGTTGACCAAGCGTTGAGTTCAATACCTGCACACCGCTGATCCAATTTAATCAGGTATTCGGTGAGCCGGGCCCTTTCCAAGTCCCCCGCATGTAACAGATTACAAAAATTATTGACTTTTGCCTCGGCTGCTATGGATAGACGCCCTTCGGGTCTTCTTGGCCTTTGAATATTAGGAATTTTATTATCAGCCTCTACGAGTCGTTTCTTTTTTACCAACGCCTTTGTTTCTTTACGTCCAAATTTTATTATCGGTTTTATAGGTTTCAAATGTTGTTTTATTTCACTTGCATCCAGTCCTCTGAACATGGCAGTGAAAATTGTGAGTCAGAATGAATCTACAAACAACTGAAACCCTTTATTTACAAATTGGTTTTTGTCGACATTTCAACAGTCGACATCAAATTTGAATGTCGAAATGAAATTCTTGACAATCGGGAATGAATTGTGGATCAAAACCATAGGTTAGCAAACATGTGGCGGTAAAATACTATTACAATTGCTAATGAGCCGGTTTTAACATTAGATGTGTTGGAATTGTATTGAATGGTTTTTAAGACATTTATCGTGTTATCCTCTTTGCATCGGGAAAGTATATTGCCGAGTACCTGCTTGTATGCTAACGGTCTTCCCGTAAATTTGTCTAATTCCCAAAACCAATTATTTTTAATGAAATATATTTTGTCATAATAATTAAATGCAGCATCATACCCATCATCCAACATGCCCGGCCAACGTTTGTTTATGTAACCCATATAACTAGCTCTCAGGTGAAATAAATCCAATTTCCAGTAATACCGTCCTGTAAACATGTACGTCTCACTAGAATTCCATGTGAATATAGTATCTACTGGATCGCTAATAAACACGCCGAGATGAAAATGGATTGATAAGCGTCTGTAAAGTAAGGGGAGCGAAGATTCATACATTTTATATATGTATAGACTGTCATTAATGACAATCAGTATAAATTTATTTAAATCGTCATAATGGAAAGCTCTTACAGTTTTAGTACTTGGGATATCATAAAAGTATTCAGATAAAAACGCCTCTCTAGTGACAGTGGGATGCCGTTTATGCCACCTCTTCACCTTTCCGTGTTTCACAACAAAAATCTCATCACCTATATATGTTATATCGTCGTATGGTCCGTACCAGTTATTACATCCGCCCCGGTCTGAGACCGCTTCGCTTTCTTTTTCAGTATTAATAGACTCATCGTTGTTGTTATTATATTGGTCCGCATAAAGTTCATAGAATGCGAATACGTCTTCAGAGGGGAGATTCGGTGTATCTACATCTGCGTCCACCAAATTGGTAGAATACCACGGAAACATGACGGACAACGGGTTGTTGTTATGTTTCAATCCGAGGGAATGTCCTATTTCGTGTAAAGCCACGTGAAAAAGGCTGGTAGTTCTACCATCGTAGCCAGACCGTTGCTCACTGGCTGTCCAAATTTCATCGGAATCAAAATGGACGTCACCGCCGTTTTCACTGAAACCGTCGTCCGGATAAAAAGCATGCGCTAATACGCCTCCGGGCCCGTCAAAACTGTAACCGCAGCCATGATCAGACCGTGCGAACATTATACGTATATCGGCGCTGTTTTCCTGATCCGTTTGCAAAAATGAGACCCCCGTACCGTTTGACCAGGTACGAAAAGCCTTTTTCAAGTCAGACACTACATACGGTACGATAGGCCGAGATAGCCTAGATAAATCGTAGGAAAGCCGTTTGTCCCATTGCCAAAGGATACGTTTCATATTTTTCCATCTATACCTGTACGCGGATCTCCGTCTCCGTCTCCGTCTCTCTTGCACCAAGGACCCATACAAAGTCGAGTCAATGTCACGTAGACCACAACGCGGCGATTGTATGAGTCGTTTAGTAGGTTCGTCTAACATTCCGGTAACATTCAAATTTGCGAAAGCCTGTAATCTACTTACGGCTTCTGTAGTTGTTTCCACCGCAAAAAGTCTGTTTGCAGCCAGACTACTCACACCGTTGACTTTTGAATAGTCTTGGTGCAAATAGCCATATGTATGCAAATATTCTACAAACTTTCCTTTGTCTCCTACTTGGTCGAGATATGGAAAAAGAGGGGCTGCCCGGGTGCCTAAATAGATTGAGGCCACAGTTATAATAATGGAAAACACAGCGATGGCCATTATCACGCGACTAATGATCTTCCTTTGATCAATAATACTTATCATTTTTCAGTTGTATGATTTTGGGCTAGAGATAAGCGCGATCATCATGACATTTTTCAACCACGATGCGGTCCTGTCTCCGGTATCACCAGACAATGCAGTTACACCTTTGATGCAAGTCGATGTGGTGAAACAAACTGATTCCAACCGAGGTTTCCGCTTATTTGATAATGCTCTTTTTATTATCCGAGATGTAGCGTCAGAGGAATTGTTTATGGAACGTGTTCGCATTGCTTATCGCGTGTTCGAGACTATCGTAGAGCCATATATGGATAGTTCAATGTTTGTGCTCGCCAACAAATTAGTGCTAGCCACAAAGGTGTGTATATCTCGATATTTCAACGTGCAGTCACTGGCAAGAACCGACAGACCGTTTATAGTTAAAGCCGAATATAGGGATTCACCGTCACTATTCTGCGGTTGTTCAGACTTTCTAAGAGCCTACTTGTACACACGAACGACAGGCGATCCTTTTCTAGACGACGAGTCATTTGATCCGTCTCTCGGAGGATTACATGAATTTAATTCCCCTCTCAATAATGTCGCTCCTGAATCGGGTGGCAAAAATAATAACCAACCGCTTACAGACAGGGCTATGGAAATGGAAGCATGCCGAATTAAATGGCAACTGGGATCTTTACAGGCAAAGTGGATGGTAGAAGGTGGTCCCGCGGCGGATGCCAACTTTATAAATCCGGATGCGGTAGGTCCGAGCCAGTATGGTGATACGTCTGCTGAATCACAAAAGCCGGAAGCAATTCTGTATGTTATAGCCGATACCACGTCACTCGCCGAATTTCTGTGCTATATGTTTTATATGACGCCAGTGGACTTAAAACGACGATATGAAGTTAAAACTGGGTGTATGGCATCTTCGATCAATACATCCACCGCCGACAGGCTCACGCAACAGGCGAAAACCTGCTGTTACGAAGAGTCCAATAGATACAATTCGTCTGATACCGTGCGCAGAGCCATACAAGAGTTTTTGCGCAAGAAGCACGAGGCCAAAGAGATCAGAAGAGGTGACATGTATGATGCATCGTCGTTAGCCAATATTGATCCCGTGTTTGCGGAATTTTTGCAGAAAGAATCTCGCGGTGCTAGAGCTTCTAATATACGTAAACGAAACGACACTCTTGTAAAGAACTTACTTCTTTTGCTTTTTGACAAGGCTCTATCTTCTATAATCGATAACGGGTTCGACAATGCCAATAAAAGGCGCAGATATGGGACTAATTCAAAGAGTATCGGCGGCGCCACTGTTTACACTGGAATTCTAGACACAGTAGGAAAGGTCGCTGTCGGGTACAAAGAGGGTATGTCTTTGTTACAAGAAACCAGGACCACCAGTGCCGGTACGCCAAAAAATGTACGCAAAGGTGCGGCCGAAACCTATCTCAATTTCAGATTGCCACTAAATCTCACTGGTAATGATTAATTTTTTGTCGACATTCCTACAGTCGACATTGAAAGTCGAGATCAATATCTTGACAATAGGGAATAAATTATGGAAAACAATAAGGTTCAAAATTGCTTGTTTAATTTGTCCCAAAAAAGGTACATTGGGTCTCAGGAGGTTTGATGGAATGCATCAAAAAAGGTATGAGATTACATGAAATGTATTTTAAACAAAACTGTACAAAAGTATGTTATACATAATTAAAGAAAAGAAATTACCCTGGTAAAACTAAACAAGGGGGTGTGCATGTTTACCGGACCACCCCGGACCTAGATCCACAGTGGCTCAAGTACTCACCCACTGAGTAAAAGGTTTCAGACACCAGAAGGCACTTAAGCCTTATTTTTGATAAGCTTGGGTTTGCTGCCTTGAAATTGCCGGGAAATATTTACAATAAACCATCAGAATTACTAAATGAGAAAATACAAATGATCTTAAAACGATTAATGCACAATGACTAAAAATGTATTTACACAGATGACAACAAAAATATTGTCACAAAAAAGGATTACAGATATTCATAATAATCAAAACTTTACAATATCTCATAGCACATTCCCAAAATCTTAAGCTATTCAGAAAAATCAACACCTTGGAATAACTCATACGATTTCCATTTCACAGAAACAACTTTGCACTTGAACACACAGTTTTTTGAAATTGCCGGGAAATATTTACAATAAAAAACAGAATTACTAAATGAGAAAATACAAATGATCTTAAAACGATTAATGCACAATGACTAAAAATGTATTTACACAGATGACAACAAAAATATTGTCACAAAAAAGGATTACAGATATTCATAATAATCAAAACTTTACAATATCTCATAGCTCATTCCCAAAATGTTAAGCTATTCAGAAAAATCAACACCTTGGAATAACTCATACAATTTCCATTTTACAGAAACAACTTTGCACTTGAACACACAGTTTTCAAATCATTACACTGTCTTCAAATAATTGTTCGGCCAACCATGTGGCATAGGACAACAGTGGTAGTAGATTTTTCACAGCGCTTCTGTCGTATGACATCGAAACCTTTTCTTCGGGCTGCAGGGTATTTTGCAGTCAAATTTCCCCTTCATGGCAAATGATCCTCTCCAGTCACGGCCTGGCAAACATAAACATTAGTGTGTTAGTTACTTTTCCCAACAAAAGTCTCATCATCCAAGCTAATGGTGAAGTCACATCAGATTTTTTAAATAATTTTTTGAATGTTTATGTGTAAATAAAAATATTTCTATTCATGAAAAATTGATTTTTGTCTCAACCAAACATATTTACTTGTATTTCCATTTATTTGACCTATTTGGAACTATCGACAGAAAGGTATTTAGTCCAGTCAAAACAGGGTTTGACCTGGAAAAATTCCGTTAATTTTGAAACTTTGCACACTTATTTAGAAGTACTTAAGGGTGAAAATACCAAAAGTCCTGGAAAAATGTGGCGAGCTCTAGTGGCAATTGATAGAAACAGGTTAACCTTCTCAGACCCAAACGTTTCTGAGAAGGATACGATTTTGAACCTTATGGCTCAAAATCTTGTCCGCCGACGAAAGACGAACGGACATAATTTAACAGAATGTTTTTTGCACCATTTTTGTCCCTATTCACGCCACTATGACATACTGGGCAGTAGACATAATGGTGTGGTGTCTTCGACACGAAGTTTCGCACCAGGAGAAAGTTTTCACATGAAAAACTAATATCAGCCCTACGGAGACGAGGACACAAAGTTATAGTGTTTGATGAGAGATACACAACTAAAAGGTGTAGTTCTTGCAACAAACAGAACATTTCATCTGATGTCGTGTCGAAGACACCACACCGTTATGTCTACTGCCCAGTATGTCATAGTGGCGTGAACAGGGACAAAAATGGTGCAAAAAACATTCTGTTAAATTATGTCCGTTCGTCTTTCGTCGGCGGACAAGATTTTGAGCCATAAGGTTCAAAATCGTAACCTTCTCAGAAACGTTTGGGTCTGAGGAGGTTAACGAAGTGGACCTCAGTTGTGAGACGTTTGTGGTTTGTATTTGATATTTGTGGTTTGTGTTCTCGGATAATATATTTGTCCCTGATCAAGGGTGCCAGATGTTCCAGTAAAAGGGTCATTTGGACATTTTGGCACGAGTTGTTCCGATAATCAGGATGAAAAGTGGTCGGATGACTGGGTTTTTTCACATTTTCATTGGTGGAGATCAACAACAGATCTGAACCAAAGGGATTCTCTCTGCTAAAATTCCAAAAAGACGGGATCAAGATTGGCTATTGGCAATGCATCATACATGTCACTTCTTCTAATCTTTTTGGCCTCGTGCTTCTTGCCGATAAATCATGGTAACATTCCTACCTCATAGTTATTTCTTTCATTTCCTATTTCAACCAAATTCAACTATGAATTTGTTATTTTACCTTAAAAACCTTTTTATTTTATCGAAAAATACTTTCTAGAATTCTGTTTATCAACCTTTTGTTGACAGGCAAACATTCCTACCTCATAGTTTTTTCATTTCCAATTTCAAACAAATTTAAAAATGATTTTTTAACTTGTTTTTCACTAAAACCCTATTATTTTACCCAAAATAGAGTAGAAAATACTTTCTAACATTCTTTCCATCAACTTTTGTTGGTAGACGACATTTTGAACTTTGAAGGTATAACTATTCCTTCCTCAGGAATATTTGGGATTGAGAGGGTTGAAAACACAACAGAATAAATTCACATGTCATTTATTCGAAAATTTAAGTTTCAAAAATGATATCACATTTATGAGTAAATATTTACAAGAATCCAATGATATTACTGACATTACAAACAATTGCATTGAAAACAGATATTGATATCACATTTATGAGTAAATATTTACAAGAATCCAATGACATTACTGACATTACAAACAATTGCATTGAAAACGGATATAAATGTATTATGTACACCAAAAAAATACATTGTCACAAAAATGTTACAGCAACCTTCAATAAGAATTTGAACTTTTCCAAACACACTTTCTATTTACAAATACAGCTTTGCACTTGTATACACTGTCTTCAATTCATTGTTCAGCCAACCATGTGGCATAGATAACAGCAGGAGTAGATTTTTCACAGCGCTTTTGTCGTATGGAAACCTTTTCTTGCAGAGTATCTTGCAAGTCGTTTCAAAAGAGTCGTTGCAGAGTATCTTGCAGGTCGTTGCAAAATAGTCGTTGCAGGGTATCTTGCAGTCTAATTTCCCTGTCATGGTAAATGATCCTCTCCACTCACGGCCTGGCAAACATTAACAATAGTATGTTAGTTACATTTTCCCAACAAAATTTCCATCATCCAAGCAAATGTTGAGATCACATCAGACAGTTAATCTCCTCAGTCCCAGGCTCAAAATCTTGTCCGCCGACGAAAGACGAACGGACATAATTTAACAGAATGTTTTTGCACCATTTTTGTCCCTATTCACGCCACTATGACATACTGGGCAGTAGACATAACGGTGTGGTGTCTTCGACACGAAGTTTCGCACCAGGAGAAAGTTTTCACATGAAAAACTAATATCAGCCCTACGGAGACGAGGACACAAAGTTATAGTGTTTGATGAGAGATACACAACTAAAAGGTGTAGTTCTTGCAACAAACAGAACATTTCATCTGATGTCGTGTCGAAGACACCACACCGTTATGTCTACTGCCCCGTATAACATAGTGGCGTGAACAGGGACAAAATGGTGCAAAAAACATTCTGTTAAATTATGTCCGTTCGTCTTTCGTCGGCGGACAAGATTTTGGACCATAAGGTTCAAAATCATAACCTTCTCAGAAACATTTGGGTCTGAGGAGGATATCAATGTGCCAATCAAAATTTTCAAAAGTACATTTTGAACTGAAAATGGTTATTACATGGATTAAAAGGTTTTAACTCATGAAAAATTGGTTTTTGTCTCAACCAAACAGATTTGTTTGACTTTACATTCAATTATTTTACTTCAAATCCATCGTATGTTTTTTCTTTTAGTTTAGCGACTTGTTTGACACAAGTTTCAATTGAAATTGAATATTGTTAAATTAATGTTTCATTACTCACCGTCGGTTTGAAGACTGAATCTCCCTCGTCTTTCGGATTTAATACACAAGATCTGTCATTTTTACACTGTAGACATCAAACTTCGAAAAGTCGATACTTTTCATAGTGGCATCTGGAAAGTTACATTGGATGAAATCAATAAGTTTTGAGTTTCGTGCTCCTCTTATCTTACGCCAATCCTCATCAGGTTCTTCAGTACGATGATACATGATTTCAAGAATAGTGAGGACTTCCGCACATGAATACCAACCACATTCCCAAACATCTTCTGCTTTGCATGAATAACGTCTACCAATGAAGCCATCAATCAAATATCCCAAACTGTATCTGACTGGAAAAGGCGGTGACCTATTCTTCTCTATCCCCGTCAACATCTGATACAATGTATTCCAGTTCCATCTGACAAATAATAAAGACCTGAGAAGTTCATCTGGATTACGGCAACAGTAATAATTAAACATCATATCTCTGTATGGACTACCAAAATCTACAGTACCTGTCTTACGGTCCCATAATAATACACGATTTCTGAATAGCATATCGAAGCATTCATTTGTACTCTCGAGGTATACTTCTTTCAATGGATAATCCACAGATGCTATAGGATGGTCGGATTCATCTGAAAGTTTGATAAGCACACGTTCATCTGCATGTCCGCTGTTTTTCATGCATTTAAAAAGTTCCACAAATGATAGATCACAAACTTCCTTCAACATTTCCAAAGTAACTTCCTCCGGGAAAAACTTCCTCAGAGCATTCACATTATAAGGCATTTCCACTTCCATTGGTAACTCGATAATCGCTTCTCCTCTTTTCAAGGAATCCAAAACACGGTCCCTCCCTTTATATTTTATCGCCAACGGAATATTACGTAATAATAGTTCTTTCATATCAACCTGTTGGTCCGGATGAAGGTATTCCATGCGATCCTTATATCTGATATGCGTAATTTCCTCTGTAGCATTATATAACCTTTCCCTTGAAAACACATCTTCATTCGAGAAATCGAGAGAACAATTCAAAAGATTATTTTCATTTTTACAATGATGCAATGGGCTTGTCGAGATATATCTTAAAAATGGGCTGTACCTGTATTCTTCAAATTTTCCAATCAACTCCAAAGACGCTTCCGCTGATAAAATCTGACGGTCCCGAAGGTTTTCATATAGGAACTTGTAAAACTGTTCATCAGTCTCGGTTAGTTCAAGTGCCTCATCACAAAAATCACTCCCATTGACTTTGTTATCCATATAATTTGACAATATCATTCCAATTATTTTATAAAAAAGGTTTTTAGGGGCCGGCATTAGGAGGTAGACGTAGGTCAAACTGAGTTTACTCATCATTTTTGATAGCTTTGTGCTATCAAACATGCCATTTGAAAGTGCTATTAAAAAACTTTGGTTTCCCAACAGTTGCTTTAAATCAGATTGTGACACTGTGTTTAGCAGAAATTCCCCAGTTGTCTCGCTAAAAAATCTCTCGATTCGTTTTAAGTAGCCATTGTACGAAGATCTAACGGTATAATCTCTTTTGTCCTCACTAGCTTTAAACCGTCTTAAATGGGGTGCTCTCTTCGCACAGTACTCTTTTATGATATCAAAAGGTATATCTGTATTGTGTAGTATATCAATTTCGATATTCCAATCGTTGACGCCCCATTCACTGAACAAGACCTTTTTTAGAAAATCCATATCATCGCATTTAAAATTGAAAAACTTGTTCAGATTCTTTATCATAACCTCACTGTCGTCCAGCGTCCATAACAAGTCGCCCAATGTGTTGATGAGTATTTTCATCTGGTCAACGGTCAATATCTCGTACAGACTAAATGGTATTGTTTGTTCAGAAGATGTCATGAAAAATGTAAAAACTTTGTCTTTCATTTTACCTCTATCATCTATAATGTGTGGATTGTTTGGTTTGAAATTCCATGATAACATCAATCTCGGTTGAAAATAATATTGCTGAATAAATTCAAATGGTACATCATTTCTTTCCAGTAAACATTGTAGTGTTCGAATAGATGACAATTTTCCGGATTCTCCCTTTAAGTACAAGTGTATGAAGTCGGAGTGTTCCATAAAACTCTTGCAATGTTTAAATATCATATGAAGATGCCATTCCTCAATCCGATCCGTCACTTGGTACAGATATTTACGTATATATAAAATGTTCTCACTTAAATATCGTACCATCAATGTCGGGTGGATACGTTTTGCAGCCATTATGGTCTTGATGACGTTATAATTGTTGTTCAACATCGGTATTACACATATCAAATTCAAAATGTCACTCACTTCCAAATACTGTATCAACTCATAGAAAATTACAGAAAAAACCAACATAGTCTCCGGTATCTTGAGATCTAGCATTTTGCTTTATATCCTTTTACTATTGTATCAAGAAGAAACACATTTAAATAAATAAGAACGATGCCGTGCACAATAGTTCACTGATCAGCATTGTAATGTTGTATAGTCTGTACGCATAACTTATTCACTGATGTAGTTCATATAACACATTTTAGTACACACCACTTAAATCAAAACCGAAAGCAAACAATTATTAAGAACCGATGAGATAAGTTACAAATCACAGGACGACACGATAGATACGACTTACTTCGAACGATAAAGATAGCAAAAAGCTCGGACTGCAACTATCAACTGCCAGGCCCTACTGGAGAAACTCCTTATATAAGCGCGCGCATGCCGGTGGAGCGGTGAAAGGTGGAACGGGAGGAGGGGGGGGGAGGGGAGGGGAGAAAACCGATTTTCTATTTCTGCTGATGAATGAAGTCAATTGAAATCAAGATATATTTGATGTTTACAAAATATTTGTCATCGAAAATTAACTTTAATAATTTTTTTACCGGACACACAAACAATCGGATCCCCGATTCATATTTTGATTCGTCGAAAAATTATCGCGAAAGATTCGTCGGGAAAACTATCCCGACATATTCGTCGGAGTTTTTTTTGTGTTGGTAGTTTGTTGGAAAACTATTCCAACAGATTCGTCGGGGAAACTATCCCGACATATTTGTCGGAGTTCTTTTTGTGTCTTGAGTTTGTCGTAAAATTATCCTGGAAAATTCATCGGAAAATTATGCCGACAGATTCGTCGGGAAAACTATCCCGACATATTCGTCGGAGTTTTTTTTGTGTTGGTAGTTTGTTGGAAAACTATTCCAACAGATTCGTCGGGGAAACTATCCCGACATATTTGTCGGAGTTCTTTTTGTGTCTTGAGTTTGTCGTAAAATTATCCTGGAAAATTCATCGGAAAATTATGCCGACAGATTCGTCGGGAAAACTATCCTGACAGGTTCATCGGAAAACTAACTATCGAGATTTTGGTATTTCGGAAATACATTTGGGTTCGGCAAAAGGCCAATGAGAGAAACTTCTCTTGTTCGGAAAACCGATGAAAAAGTATTTTGGATGTGTATCGAATTCCCGATCGAGAAATTAAAGGTTTGCTGCGGACCACAAGGCCAGTGTTGGGGTTTTCGTGTACTGGAAAAAACTGTTGGATTTTGCCTTGTGGAAAAACCACAGCGTAGTGAAGTACCTGAATTCGAAAATTACTAAATGTGCTATTCAGCGGGTATCTGTTAGCATGAGCAAAATGCCCGTAGTCCAAAGTTGGGGTTTCGTCAAGTTCTATTTGTCTACAGTTTGTCGGAAAACGATCCCGACAAAATTGTCAGAAAAATACAGACAGATTTGTGGGAAAACTATCACAACAAATTCGTCACAGTTCTATTTGTCGACAGTCTGTCGGAAAACAATCCCGACAAAATTGTCAGAAAAAATACATACCGATTTGTGGGAAAACTATCACAACAAATTCGTCACAGTTTCGTCGAGTTCTATTTGTCGACAGTTTGTGAAAAATAATCCCGAGAAAATTGTGGAAAAGATACCGAAAGATTTGTCGGAAAACTATCACAACAAATTCATCACAGTTTCGTCGAGTTCTATTTGTCGACAGTTTGTGGGAAAACAATCCTGACAAAATTGTCAAAAAAAATACATACAGATTTGTGGGAAAACTATCACAACAAAATCATCACAGTTTCGGCGAGTTCTATTTGTCGACAGTTTGTGAAAAATAATCCCAAGAAAATTGTGGAAAAGATACCGAAAGATTTGTCGGAAAACTATCACAACAAATTCATCACAGTTTCAGCGAGTTCTATTTGTCGACGGTTGTGGGGAAAACAATCCAGATGAAATTGTCGAAAAAGTACAGACAAATTTGTGGGAAAACTATCACAACAAATTCGTCACAGTTCCGTCGAGTTCTATTTGTAGACAGTTTGTGAAAAATAATCCCGAGAAAATTGTGGAAAAAGATACCGAAAGATTTGTCGGAAAACTATCCCAACAAATTCATCACAGTTTCGTCGAGTTCTATTTGTCGACAGTTTGTGGGAAAACAATCTCGACAAAATTGTCAGAAAAAATACAGATAGATTTGTGGGAAAACTATCACAACCAATTCATCACAGTTTCGTCGAGTTCTATTTGTCGACAGTTTGTGAAAAATAATCCCGAGAAAATTGTGGAAAAAGATACCGAAAGATTTGTCGGAAAACTATCACAACAAATTCATCACAGTTTCGGCGAATTCTATTTGTCGACGGTTTGTGGGGAAAACAATCCAGATGAAATTGTCGGAAAAAGTACAGACAAATTTGTGGGAAAACTATCACGACAAATTCGTCACAGTTCCGTCGAGTTCTATTTGTTGACAGATTGTGAAAAACAATCCCGAGAAATTTGTCGAACAAAATACCGACAGATTTGTGGAAAACTATCCCAACAAATTCATCACAGTTTCGTCGAGTTCTATTTGTCGACAGTTTGTGGGAAAACAATCTCGACAAAATTGTCAGAAAAAATACAGATAGATTTGTGGGAAAACTATCACAACAAATTCATCACAGTTTCGTCGAGTTCTATTTGTCGACAGTTTGTGAAAAATAATCCCGAGAAAATTGTGGAAAAAGATACCGAAAGATTTGTCGAAAAACTATCACAACAAATTCATCACAGTTTCGGCGAGTTCTATTTGTCGACGGTTTGTGGGGAAAACAATCCAGATGAAATTGTCGGAAAGAGTACAGACAAATTTGTGGGAAAACTATCACAACAAATTCATAACAGTTTCGTCGAGTTCTATTTGTTGATAGTTTGTCGGCGACAATCCCGACAAATTTGTCAGAACAAAATACCAACAAATTTGTCAGAACAAAATACAGAAAGATTCGTCGGAAAATTATACCAACAAATTCGTCACAGTTTTGTCGAGTTCTATTTGTTGACAGATTGTGAAAAACAATCCCGAGAAATTTGTCGAAAAAAATACCGACAGATTTGTGGAAAACTATCCCAACAAATTCATCACAGTTTCGTCGAGTTCTATTTGTCGACAGTTTGTGGAAAAACAATCTCGACAAAATTGTCAGAAAAAATACAGATAGATTTGTGGGAAAACTATCACAACAAATTCGTCACAGTTTCGTCGAGTTCTATTTGTCGACAGTTTGTCGGAAAACAATCCCGACAAAATTGGCAGAAAAAATACAGGCAGATTTGTGGGAAAACTATCACAACAAATTCGTCACAGTTTCGTCGAGCTCTATTTGTCGGACGGCAACTGTCGGACAACAGTTTGTTGGTAAGCAATCCCGACAAATTTGTCAAAACAAAATACCGACAAATTTCTTCGAACAAAATACCGAAAAATTTGACGGAAAACTATCCCAACAAATTTGTCTCAGTTTCGTCGAGTTATATTTGTTGACAGTTTCTGGGAAAATGATCCTGACAAAATTGTCAGAACAAAATACAGACAGATTTGTGGTTAACCTATGACAACAAATTCGTCACAGTTTCGTCGAGTTCTATTTGTCGACAGTTTGAGGGAAAACAATCCCGATAAAACTGTAAGAAAAATACAGACAGATTTGTGGGAAAACAATCACAACAAATTCTTCATAGTTTCGTCGAGTACGTTTTGTCGACAGTTTGTGAAAAACAATCCCGAGAAATTTTTCGGAAAAAATACCGAGATATTTGTGGTAAAACTATCCCAACATGTTCGTTACAATTTTGTCGACAGTTTGTGGGAAAAACCCCAATAAAATTTTTGGAAAAAATACAGACAGATTTGTGGAAAATCTATCCCAACAAATTCATCACAGTTTCATCGAGTTCTATCTGTCAGAGTTCACAGTTTCGTCGAGCTCCGCTTGTAGACAGTTCATCGGAAAACAATCCCGACCAATTTGTTGGAAGTAAATCTTGAAAAATTTGTCAGACAAAATACCGTAAAATACGTCGGAAAACTATCCTAATAAATTAGTCACAGTTTTGTCGAGTTCTATTTGTCGATGGTTTGTGAAAAAACGATCCCGACATATTCGTTGGGTTTCCGTCAAGGTAGGGTTTCGATGAGCTCCGCTTGTCGGCAGTTCATCGGAAAACAATCCCGACAAATTTGTAGGAAGTAAATCCTGAAAAATTTGTCAGAAATAATACCGACAATTTTTTCGGAAAACTATCCCAACAATTTCGTCACAGTTTTGTCGAGTTCTATTCGTCGACAGTTTGTGGGAAAACGATCCCGAGAAATTTGTTGGGTTTCTGTCGAGGTCAGAGTTTTGTTGAGCTCCGCTAGTCGACAGTTCATTGGAAAACAATCCCGAGAAATTTGTCGGAAAACAGTCCATACGAGTTTGTAGGAAAACTATCCCGGAAAATTTGTTGTGGTTGTTTCAAGTTTTGCTTGTTCACAGGTTGTCAAAAAACAATCCCGACAAATTTCTCAAGAAAAAAATCCTGACAAATTCGTCAAGAAAAAAATTCTGACAAATTTGTCAAGGAAAAATCCCGACAAATTCGTCAAGAAAATAATCCTGACAAATTCGTCAAGAAAAAAATCCCAACTAATTCGTCAAGGAAAAAATCCTGACAAATTCGTCAAGAAAACAATTCCGACAAATTCATCTCGATTTGGTCGAGGTCAGGGTTTCGTCGAGTTCTGCCTGTCGGAAATTTGTCTGAAAGAAATCCCATCAAATTTGTTGGAAAACAACTCTTCCATATTCCTCGGAAAACTATCCCGACAAATTCGTCGGGGTTTCGTCGAGACCGGGGTTTCGTCGGGTTCTGCTTGTCAGAAGTTTGTCGGAAAACTATCCCGACAAATTTTTGCAAAACTATCTCGACAAATTTTGGCAAAACTATCCCGACAAATTTGTCGGAAAACTTTCCAAATAAATTCTCTGATATCTGTTGTAGTTCTTTCGCGTTTGAAGTCAGACGGTAAAAAGTCATGCTTTTGTCAGAGAACTGTCACAGTTTTGCCTGTTGAAAGTTATTAGGAACATTATCGCGGTTCCGGCAAATCGGTGATCTGATGGGGTTTGGCTAAAGGCCGAAGAGAGAAACTTGTATTGTTCGGAAAACCGATAAAATAGTAATTTCTTTGTGTATCGGACTCCCGATTGAAAGATAAAAATTTAGTGGCTCACTGCCCGCGAACCACAGTTGTGAAAAGGACGCAACAAGGCGTTCACCGGACACTATACGGTGTTCTCGAATGATGTATTTGTCTGTTCAGGGGTGTCAGGGATCTCTGAGGAGGTATACTGCCTTACTATCTGAGGAGGTATTTGTCTCTACATCAAGGTGTAGATTAGTTGTTCAAATCTAAACCATCCTTGCTTTGGTAATTGGGTAGGAAATGCAAAGTACTTACACTGTCGAGAATTTTTCGTGTTTCGAAAGTTTGTCGGGTTTTACATTTAGGTAATTTATCGAAGTTTTGTGTGTATGAAATTTTGTCGGAGCTTTGCATTTCAATAATTTAGTCAGAGTTTCGCGTTTCGGAAAGTTGTCTGAGTCTCGCATTTCGGAAAGTTTCCGGTGTTTCGCGTTTCGGAAGTTTCTCGGGTTTTGTATTTTTGAAAGCTGTAATAATTGTGGTGACCGCAAAGTAAAGGCGCCGTTGTTTAATGAATTGCAATAACCAACGGCACCGCAACGCCGTGACGTCCGTTGTGACGGTGCCCTTGTTTGTTGCACTGCATTGGGTTATAGTACTTTCATCTGAGCGTAATGGGTTAAAGTTAGGGTAATGTGGGGAGATGTTTGTGTTTCGTTTGATCTGAGGAAGTATTCGTCTCTGTTCAATGGTGTCAGGGATGCCAGAAAAAGTGTCACTTGGACATTTTTGCATCAATTGGTGTTCTGATTATCGGGGTGTAAGCGGGTTCGGATAAACGGGGTTTTTTTAATGTTTGTTGATAGATATTGACAACAGATCCGAACCGGGCCCTGGCAAAAATTTCTTTTTGCAAAACACTTTCCATTCCGCATACACATATGTATATATAAATATTTTATAAAAAATTTGCTCCGCACACCACCCCCTCTCTTGCTCCTTCTTTGAAGGAGCCATTATATTGGGTAAGGAGCAAATGAGTCGCGCGCGAATGATAAGCTGTGTATATACTTTTTGGACCCCCTCGTCGAGTGATTTTTGTCGTTTTCAAGAAAATCCGGCATTCTGATTGGTTGGAATTTTTGGCGGGAAAAATACTCGAATTCTATTGGTTGGTAAAATTAGGCCACGCCCAAAAATGGTGGGGGAAACACTCATTGTGTGTGTGGACATCAAAGGGGAAGGTCATGAATACAATCTATAACCTCCTGAGACCCAATGTACCTTTTCAGGGACAAATAAAATATGCGATTTTCAACCTTATTGTTTTCTATAGTTTATTCCCTATTGTCAAGATATTGATCTCGACTTTCAATGTCGACTGTAGGAATGTCGACGAAAAATAAAGTTATAAGTACAGGGTGTTAACTGGGTTTAGGCTCATTCAGATATCGATTGGTGTTCAGATTTCGCGTTGTGGAATGTCACGTTGCCCTTCATGTGGAGGTACGGATCACAAACGATCCAGTTCAAAAAAGTGTGCTTCCCACAAGAAACGGATCAGAGACGATGGAAACAACGACTTGGACCGAATATACACCGTGAAGAAATGTATCGGAAGTTTCTTCTGTCCTTTATCGTCGAAAAAGGATGAATTGTGGAAAGAGATCAACAGGGATGTGGAAGAGTTATCATCCATGCAAATCGAAATGTCACTGTTGATAAATGTCTTCTACAAATCGTATATGGACAGAATGTCCACCTCAGAATTTGTCCACTGCTTTCCTAAGATAAACGCTTTGAGGTTTTTGCACGCTTTGAAAGGGTCCAATCCCAAAATTCATGATCCTGATCATGTCATTGACCGTTATTTGGCTATGAGACAGTTCCCAAATTACGATTGTAAAAGTAGAAACCAATTGATGGTTCATATCGCAAAACGTTATGAAACCATCACACAGACTAACATCACTTTTCACGCATTTTCAAGGATCAAACGCTATTTGAAAATGAAATTTCCAACGTTATCGAATAAAGAAGTCCACGATACTTGTTTTGACATTTTCTACGAAAATCAATCATCGACTAACGACAAGAATCAAGAAATTGAAGAATGGTTCAATAATAATGGTAATGTTACGAACCGAGTAATCAACAAAGACTACTGGAAATTCATCAAGTTATTCAACAACATTCAAAAAGAGTTTACTTCTGCTGGGCGAAAATCGTTTGTTTTGTTTCCGATATTCAGAAACGGAGCGTCTCATTTGACATACGACAGTCTTGCATTGTATGAACTGTTACGGAGGACGGATCCAAAAAATGTCCCCGGATCATGGAAACAGTTCAATGAAATCAGCGCTAGTATCTACTGGAAGCGGTATTTCAATTGTCCTCCCGGTTTTGGATACAGCATACAGACGGATGGGATTCAAGTATCGTTATCCATCAATAAAACAAAACAATCGCATATTACTAAACAAGAAGGATGTCCGGTAAAAAAGAGAAAAACGGATTTTCAAGAAAATTGTACCGATATCGTGTCTGTGGATCCGGGTGCTATCTTACCTCTTGTTACTTGCCGCAAAAGAGAGCAGAATGATTTCATCTACCAATCACTATCTGCAGGACGCGTAATCTGTGATACCGGTGAATACTTTCGTGAGAAGAAAAGAAAACGGTGGACAAATGATATCGACCGTGAAATCCGAATAGATCGGGAGCGAATAGAAAAGGAAAAAAATATTGTTATTGGGAAGAGAAGTTTCGATTACTGGACGTTTACAGAATTCAAACTGAAATGGTTCAAACGCCGACAAGAGATTTACGTTTTACGTAGAATGAGAAGGTTGAAGTTCGACCGATACACGAGGTTTCAACGGTTTTTCGACAACATCGCCAAAGAGTACTTTACGCCTGAAGATAAAGTGATCGTGTACGGAGCCGGCGCTACGTTCATGAAGACCGCTAAGTTTCGCACCAGGAGAAAGTTTTCACATGAAAAACTAATATCAGCCCTACGGAGACGAGGACACAAAGTTATAGTGTTTGACGAGAGATACACAACTAAAAGGTGTAGTTCTTGCAACGAACAGAACATTTCATCAAATGTCGTCGTGTCGAAGACACCACACCGTTATGTCTACTGCCCAGTATGTCATAGAGGCGTGAACAGGGACAAAAATGGTGCAAAAAACATTCTGTTGAATTATGTCCGTTCGTCTTTCGTCGGCGGACAAGATTTTGAGCCATAAGTTTCAAAATCGTATCCTTCTCAGGAACACTTGGGACTGAGGAGGATAAAATTTAGAAAAAATTACGATACCTGTCTGCTGAGTTGTTCAAACCTCACCCATCTGTGCTGTTACATGTGGAGGAAAATGCACGGTATCCATACTGTCGAGCATTTGTCAGTGTTTCGTGTTTCGGAAATTTTTCGGGTTTCAAATTTCCGATATTTGTTGGAGTTTCATGAGCTGGAAAATCTGTTGGAGTCGTGTGGAAAAACCACAGCGTAGCAAAGTCCCTGAATTGGGGAATCACTAAAAGCGCTTGTTAACATGAGCAAAATACTCTGAGTCCAAAGTGGGAACACCATGAAGGCTTGTATCTGTTTTACCAAGTACTTTGTCTTCGGTGATAAAAGGTGGGAACCACGAGTTTCGCATTTTGGAAACTTACCGGGTTCCGCATTTCGGTCACTTGTCAGATTTTTGTCTTTTGTTACTGAAATTGAATGTAAATTGCAATGATTTGATCAGTTTTAAACTTCAACTTTCTTTATTATCTTGCAGAGAAACCCATGAGATCCCATAGGATTTTTTTAGTGCAATACAAATGAGTTTAGCATTACTTTGGTACAATGTTTCAAACTTTTCACTAATTAAACATGTACAATCTTTTAGGCTTGTCATTGATTAGTAAATAGGAGCTGTAATTGTGTTCAAATAGCTGTTCTAGAACAGCTATTCGGTCAATAGGTCCTGTGAAATTATCACCGGCGGTGGATAATTACAAATATTTAAAATATACTGTTCACATAGCTGTTCTACATCGTTATATGGAACTGTTACAAGGGTAATAAAAGACATAAAATATGAAGGCTACATTTATTTTATACTAAATATATTTACATTATTTACATCCTCTAGGCTACTTAAAGAATAAGTATTGACTTGAATTTAATTTGAATACTAGTAAGATGGATAGAGTATAGATGCAAATATTAACACTAGAGAGCTCGCGCGGGGTAAATTTTCTCCAGGCACGTTTTTAACACAAGAAAAAGTATGCGAAGACGCACCCCAGTGCTTTCTCCTCTTCAGTACCTTCCAGTCAACTCGTCTAGTGGCTGACCTGTAAGTCTAAGTTGATGTAACGCCAAATTTGTAACGGCAAATCACGTGTTAAGTCAACACTGTACTGAAATTGTAACATTACCAAGAGACCTAAGAACGCACATAAAGCTGCGCTTTAGGAATACTGCAACAAGAACCAATGCAACAACTCGGAAAAAAATGCCAGATGTGATTTCTAATCAGGAAATTTTGAAATTTGGACTGAAAAACTACCAAGTGCTATGCTAATTGCAGTAAAAGTATCTGCAAGGACCATTCAGTAGAAACTTGTGTTGACTGTTTTATGTGTGAGCAGTATGCTTTTCTGTTAAGACTTTCTACATGATGGAGTGTATATAAGTTAAATATAGTTGACATGAAAGTTTGTAATATGTTTCAAATTAATTGCTTGTTGTTTCATTAAATAAATACAATAAAACATAATGGGGTAAATATTTACCCCGCGCGAGCTCTCACGTTACAGCGGTAGGCGCGAGCTCTCTAGGGTTAAAAGTAATCGTAGTCGAACATTTTTTAAATAATTTTCAAAGGTATACCAGGTGTCCAGAAAATCTTGGCTTGTATTATAGTTGTAAATAAAAAATAAAAAGAATCAATTTAGAAAAAATATAAATTTTGAAAAAATCAATCAAAATTTGACATTAACATTAGAGTCATAATTTTTAGTATCCTTTTAAATTAAAATCCCATCTTTATGTGGACAATCTATGAGCAGCTGCTTCCTTGACCACTGCCTCGGGTCAAGCTTCAGACAAATGCAACATATTGTCTTGCATTCATCTGAAGTTTCTTCCTCGTAGGCAAAGGTTGAGCAGTTGCTCATTTTTCCACATGCATCACATTGTCTGATAATTTTATTTTTTGAGTAATCTATCCACCTTACTAGTTTCCCTGATGATGAACCCGACGAGAATCTGTTGGAACCCGATGAGAATCTGGATGAGGGATTGATTTGGTCCAGTCGTTTTGCCAACGTCCTGCTTATTTCTTCAAGATAGTCCGGGAGGTGTCTCCCATACATTTCAAGCGCCTCCAATATTACACCTCTGACCTAAAACAAATGACAAAATTGTAATTGCTGTTGAATTGTATCGGTGTGAATGTGTGTGTGTGAATGTGTGTGTGTGTGTGTGTGTGTGTGTGTGTGTGTGTGTGTGTGTGTGTGTGTGTGTGTGTGTGTGTGTATGTAAACAAAGCTAGAGACGACACCAGTGGTCCGATTTTCATGAAATTTGGCATGTAGGTATAAAGCCGTAGTATCTCCAGGCGTATTTTTCATTTTTTTGAATTTTTGATTTTTAAGGGTATTTACCCCATAAAAACCCATAAAAATGACAAAAATCCAAATTTCTCAAAAACGGCTCTAACGATTTTGATAAAAATGTCATGGTTTTTAGTGCTTAAGATAACAAATAAAATGACACCACCCGCATGTCTGTAAAAATTCAGGTTCAGAAGTTATGGGGGTTTAAGTATTAAAAAATTCATGTTATTCAAATTTCACAAAAACCGAAACTTTTAAAGAAAATATACTTGCAACCATTAAATTTGGCTTTAAAAACTAAATAATCTAGTATTTTGAATCATTAGTCTACGTCAACTGGTTGCAAAAATAATCGATATTTTAGTTTGGCGGTAAACGCAGTACGTTGTCCAATGTTATTCTTATGGCAAATATTTAGCTATGAGACCGTTTCCGAATTACTACTGTAAAAGTAGAAACCAATTGATGGTTCATATCGCAAAACGTTATGAAACCATCACAGAGACCAACATCACTTTTCACGCCTTTTCAAGGATCAAACGCTATTTGAAAATGAAATTTCCAACGTTATCGAAGAAAGAAGTCCACGATACTTGTTTTGACATTTTCTACGAAAATCAATCATCATCTAACGTCAAGAATCAAGAAAGTGAAGAATGGTTCAATAATAATGGTAATGTTACAAACCGAGAAATCAACAAAGACTACTGGAAATTCATCCAGTACAACATTCAAAAAGAGTTTACTTCTGCTGGGCGAAAATCATTTCTTTTGTTTCCGATATTAAAAAACGGAGCGTCTCATTTGACATACGACAGCCTTGCATTGTATGAACTGTTACGGAGGACGGATCCAAAAAATGTCCCCGGATCATGGAAACAGTTCAATGAAATCAGTGCTGGTATATACTGGAAACGTTATTTCAACTGTCAACTGGTTTTGGATATAGCATACAGACGGATGGGATTCAAGTATCACTATCCATCAATAAAACAAAACAATCGGATATTACCAAACAAGAAGAAGGTCCGCTAAAAAAGAGAAAAATGGATTTTCAACAAGATTATACTGACATCGTGTCTGTGGATCCGGGAGCTATCTTACCTCTTGTTACTTGCCGTAAAAGAGAGCAGAATGCGGCACCATATCAACCTATATGCTAGTTAAGACCACAATTTTAGAATATTATCGAAAAAATCAAAAATTACTTACAGTGAATCCCGTGTCAATCGGGATGTTTACATTCCTCTTCACTAGTACTTCCTCGCATATGCTGTTAACTCTTCCTTTTCTCTCGTTGTACTCTGTAAACTCTTCCTCCGTGAACTTAGGACAGGTGCGTTCAAACGTTGTAAACCCAAACTCCTTAATCAAAAATTCACGTACGATGAATAAAATAACTCGCGTGTTCATTTTGGAACTACTCAAGCTAGTTGACCACACGATTACTGAGCAGGGTCTCTGTATCACCCGTATATATACCCGTGGTTCCCTCTCCGGTGGACGTGAGATGGGGGTTAGGGGGGGGGGGATTTGTGAATTATTCGGAATCCCGAATGGTTTGAAATTGAAACGGGATTCCGATGCAAAGTCAAAGGACACTTCAGATCGGGGGCCCGAATAGTTAATTCAACAAGCTTTTGCGCCTTATCGAATTCCCGATTGAAAAATGAGTTTTAAATTTAGGGTGGCATGAGTCACCAGAAAATGAGAAATAACGAAAAATATCTTCCATTTAAAATGCATTGGGATTGAAAAACGTCTGCTTTGTTTACATTAAACATGTGGTGCTAATGCTTGATTCAAAGCCATATGGTAGATGTTGATTTTTTTCAAAATGCAGCTAACTATGCACGTTCAATGCACTATAACAAAAAATATTTTAAATTTAAGATTTTCGGATTTTATAATAATTAAGGGTTTGAGTTTTTTCATAATTTAAAATTATAAAAAGTTAAGTACGTTTGATTAGTTTATGTTATAACGATGCAGATTTAATACCAAATGATCTATATATAATTACGTAAGGGAAATTTTTGCGCCGAAAGTATGGGCGTTTGGAAGGTCGCAGGATGATGGGAGGGGGCTGAAATTGAAGGTCTCCATCCCAGGGGCTCGGGGAAAATACAGAAATTGCTTTAAGCTCACTATAAAATGAGAAATGGCGTAAAATAGCTGTCATTTAAAAAACCATTGGGATGTAAAAAGGCAGGCTTTGTTTACTTAAAACCAAATGCTAGATATAATCATAATTTTGTGGATCCAAAAACCTACTTTCTAAGAAGGAATTTTGTACTATAGTAAAGAAGGATTATGCTTAGGGGCTATTAGCCCCTTCAAGCCTCTAGTCATATATTTAATTTCGTAAGGCGATTCTTTGCGTCAAAATTGTAGGCGTCAGGCAAGTCGTACAAAGATGGGAGAGGGCTCAAATTAAAGGTCTCTATTCCGTGATGGCGGGAAAAATAATGGAATTGCTTGAAATTCACCAGAAAACGAGAACTAACGTAAAATATCTGCCATTTAAAAAGCATTGGGATCTAAAAACGTCTGCTTTGTTTACAATAAAACATGTGTTGCTTATACTTGATTTAAAACCGCATTCTAGATGTTGATATATGGTTTATTTAAAATCCAGCAAAATAGGTTGAACGTACTATAACACATGACTGTTTTTTTTTACTTTTAAATTTTCCGTTTTTATAATTTAGGGATCTTAACCTTAAAAAGCCAGAGGAATTAAATACGACTGTTACTTTTACATTGTATCATGTAGTAGTAGCTGATGCTTATTTAAAGCTAAGTGATTTGTAACATTTACACAATCGAATAAGCGCAGGCTATAGGTACAGAGCAGACTTCTTCATCATTTATTCTTAAGGCCCAGCTCTACCAGGTTTATGTGCGGTCGGAAATGGTCATAGTTTTGACTGAGGAACAACAGAATGTGCTGCTCTAAAAGCTATTGAGTGTAACGTCAACTTTAAATTTGATCCTACCAAAAAGGTTCACCTTTAAATTTGGCCAATCAAAAGTATATTTAATTTTGAATGTACCAAGACAAAGCAGTATTTACTCACTTGCAATCATGAAAAAGTGTTGAACGTAATGTAAAATCCTCAATATCAACTATTTACCAACTCATGGTCTCCAAACCTAACTTCCTTTATGAAGTGGAACCAAAGTCTCCAACGTGGAGCGTGGAGTCGTCAACGGAAGACCATGATTTCATCCTTATTTATTTGCTTATTATTATGGAAATGAAAGTGCTGCAGTCTGTGGTTAACCTGAAGAATTTCTTCAAACCATGTCCATATATTTACACTGAGAGAAAAAGCCGTATGAATCATACTTAAAGGGTGCTAAAACGAGGACAGACTGCCATGCTTATGGCATGGTGAAACACAATGCCGCTTATTTTCTATCATGGTATTTCCTACGTACTAACGGTGAAACAGACGTATTTACGTATGTAACGTACAGTAGCATGCTAATGTTGATTTACCATGCCGACTAGACTAAACATTTTTCTCGGTGTAATTGTAAACAAAGTAGACTGAGTTTGTTTTGAGAACGAAGTGTGGCGCCACTGTTCCAAAAAATTCAGTCCTTTACTATACTGAAGTAACGCACTTTCTTAAAATTCTGATACGTACTAGCAAATGTCAAAATATCTTTAACATTAAACTTTAAACGTTTAATTCTGTCAAACTGTTACCGAGCTGTGTGTGTGAAGGAAAAATTAAATACCCAGCATTTGTATTTTTTTTTAGGGGCTTTTGCCCCTACAAGCCACTAGTAAGGTTTAAAATCGTAACCTTCTCAGAAACATTTGGGTCTGAGGGGGTTATGGAACATCAAGACTATTCAAAAATGTTACAAGGGTAATAAAAGACATAAAATATGAAGGCTACATTTATTTTATACTAAATATATTTACATTATTTACATCCTCTAGGCTACTTAAAGAATAAGTATTGACTTGAATTTAATTTGAATACTAGTAAGATGGATAGAGTATAGATGCAAATATTAAAAGTAATCGTAGTCGAACATTTTTTAAATAATTTTCAAAGGTATACCAGGTGTCCAGAAAATCTTGGCTTGTATTATAGTTGTAAATAAAAAATAAAAAGAATCAATTTAGAAAAAATATAAATTTTGAAAAAATCAATCAAAATTTGACATTAACATTAGAGTCATAATTTTTAGTATCCTTTTAAATTAAAATCCCATCTTTATGTGGACAATCTATGAGCAGCTGCTTCCTTGACCACTGCCTCGGGTCAAGCTTCAGACAAATGCAACATATTGTCTTGCATTCATCTGAAGTTTCTTCCTCGTAGGCAAAGGTTGAGCAGTTGCTCATTTTTCCACATGCATCACATTGTCTGATAATTTTATTTTTTGAGTAATCTATCCACCTTACTAGTTTCCCTGATGATGAACCCGACGAGAATCTGTTGGAACCCGATGAGAATCTGGATGAGGGATTGATTTGGTCCAGTCGTTTTGCCAACGTCCTGCTTATTTCTTCAAGATAGTCCGGGAGGTGTATCCCATACATTTCAAGCGCCTCCAATATTACACCTCTGACCTAAAACAAATGACAAAATTGTAATTGCTGTTGAATTGTATCGGTGTGAATGTGTGTGTGTGAATGTGTGTGTGTGTGTGTGTGTGTGTGTGTGTGTGTGTGTGTGTGTGTGTGTGTGTGTGTATGTAAACAAAGCTAGAGACGACACCAGTGGTCCGATTTTCATGAAATTTGGCATGTAGGTATAAAGCCGTAGTATCTCCAGGCGTATTTTTCATTTTTTTGAATTTTTGATTTTTAAGGGTATTTACCCCATAAAAACCCATAAAAATGACAAAAATCCAAATTTCTCAAAAACGGCTCTAACGATTTTGATAAAAATGTCATGGTTTTTAGTGCTTAAGATAACAAATAAAATGACACCACCCGCATGTCTGTAAAAATTCAGGTTCAGAAGTTATGGGGGTTTAAGTATTAAAAAATTCATGTTATTCAAATTTCACAAAAACCGAAACTTTTAAAGAAAATATACTTGCAACCATTAAATTTGGCTTTAAAAACTAAATAATCTAGTATTTTGAATCATTAGTCTACGTCAACTGGTTGCAAAAATAATCGATATTTTAGTTTGGCGGTAAACGCAGTACGTTGTCCAATGTTATTCTTATGGCAAATATTTAGCTATGAGACCGTTTCCGAATTACTACTGTAAAAGTAGAAACCAATTGATGGTTCATATCGCAAAACGTTATGAAACCATCACAGAGACCAACATCACTTTTCACGCCTTTTCAAGGATCAAACGCTATTTGAAAATGAAATTTCCAACGTTATCGAAGAAAGAAGTCCACGATACTTGTTTTGACATTTTCTACGAAAATCAATCATCATCTAACGTCAAGAATCAAGAAAGTGAAGAATGGTTCAATAATAATGGTAATGTTACAAACCGAGAAATCAACAAAGACTACTGGAAATTCATCCAGTACAACATTCAAAAAGAGTTTACTTCTGCTGGGCGAAAATCATTTCTTTTGTTTCCGATATTAAAAAACGGAGCGTCTCATTTGACATACGACAGCCTTGCATTGTATGAACTGTTACGGAGGACGGATCCAAAAAATGTCCCCGGATCATGGAAACAGTTCAATGAAATCAGTGCTGGTATATACTGGAAACGTTATTTCAACTGTCAACTGGTTTTGGATATAGCATACAGACGGATGGGATTCAAGTATCACTATCCATCAATAAAACAAAACAATCGGATATTACCAAACAAGAAGAAGGTCCGCTAAAAAAGAGAAAAATGGATTTTCAACAAGATTATACTGACATCGTGTCTGTGGATCCGGGAGCTATCTTACCTCTTGTTACTTGCCGTAAAAGAGAGCAGAATGCGGCACCATATCAACCTATATGCTAGTTAAGACCACAATTTTAGAATATTATCGAAAAAATCAAAAATTACTTACAGTGAATCCCGTGTCAATCGGGATGTTTACATTCCTCTTCACTAGTACTTCCTCGCATATGCTGTTAACTCTTCCTTTTCTCTCGTTGTACTCTGTAAACTCTTCCTCCGTGAACTTAGGACAGGTGCGTTCAAACGTTGTAAACCCAAACTCCTTAATCAAAAATTCACGTACGATGAATAAAATAACTCGCGTGTTCATTTTGGAACTACTCAAGCTAGTTGACCACACGATTACTGAGCAGGGTCTCTGTATCACCCGTATATATACCCGTGGTTCCCTCTCCGGTGGACGTGAGATGGGGGTTAGGGGGGGGGGGATTTGTGAATTATTCGGAATCCCGAATGGTTTGAAATTGAAACGGGATTCCGATGCAAAGTCAAAGGACACTTCAGATCGGGGGCCCGAATAGTTAATTCAACAAGCTTTTGCGCCTTATCGAATTCCCGATTGAAAAATGAGTTTTAAATTTAGGGTGGCATGAGTCACCAGAAAATGAGAAATAACGAAAAATATCTTCCATTTAAAATGCATTGGGATTGAAAAACGTCTGCTTTGTTTACATTAAACATGTGGTGCTAATGCTTGATTCAAAGCCATATGGTAGATGTTGATTTTTTTCAAAATGCAGCTAACTATGCACGTTCAATGCACTATAACAAAAAATATTTTAAATTTAAGATTTTCGGATTTTATAATAATTAAGGGTTTGAGTTTTTTCATAATTTAAAATTATAAAAAGTTAAGTACGTTTGATTAGTTTATGTTATAACGATGCAGATTTAATACCAAATGATCTATATATAATTACGTAAGGGAAATTTTTGCGCCGAAAGTATGGGCGTTTGGAAGGTCGCAGGATGATGGGAGGGGGCTGAAATTGAAGGTCTCCATCCCAGGGGCTCGGGGAAAATACAGAAATTGCTTTAAGCTCACTATAAAATGAGAAATGGCGTAAAATAGCTGTCATTTAAAAAACCATTGGGATGTAAAAAGGCAGGCTTTGTTTACTTAAAACCAAATGCTAGATATAATCATAATTTTGTGGATCCAAAAACCTACTTTCTAAGAAGGAATTTTGTACTATAGTAAAGAAGGATTATGCTTAGGGGCTATTAGCCCCTTCAAGCCTCTAGTCATATATTTAATTTCGTAAGGCGATTCTTTGCGTCAAAATTGTAGGCGTCAGGCAAGTCGTACAAAGATGGGAGAGGGCTCAAATTAAAGGTCTCTATTCCGTGATGGCGGGAAAAATAATGGAATTGCTTGAAATTCACCAGAAAACGAGAACTAACGTAAAATATCTGCCATTTAAAAAGCATTGGGATCTAAAAACGTCTGCTTTGTTTACAATAAAACATGTGTTGCTTATACTTGATTTAAAACCGCATTCTAGATGTTGATATATGGTTTATTTAAAATCCAGCAAAATAGGTTGAACGTACTATAACACATGACTGTTTTTTTTTACTTTTAAATTTTCCGTTTTTATAATTTAGGGATCTTAACCTTAAAAAGCCAGAGGAATTAAATACGACTGTTACTTTTACATTGTATCATGTAGTAGTAGCTGATGCTTATTTAAAGCTAAGTGATTTGTAACATTTACACAATCGAATAAGCGCAGGCTATAGGTACAGAGCAGACTTCTTCATCATTTATTCTTAAGGCCCAGCTCTACCAGGTTTATGTGCGGTCGGAAATGGTCATAGTTTTGACTGAGGAACAACAGAATGTGCTGCTCTAAAAGCTATTGAGTGTAACGTCAACTTTAAATTTGATCCTACCAAAAAGGTTCACCTTTAAATTTGGCCAATCAAAAGTATATTTAATTTTGAATGTACCAAGACAAAGCAGTATTTACTCACTTGCAATCATGAAAAAGTGTTGAACGTAATGTAAAATCCTCAATATCAACTATTTACCAACTCATGGTCTCCAAACCTAACTTCCTTTATGAAGTGGAACCAAAGTCTCCAACGTGGAGCGTGGAGTCGTCAACGGAAGACCATGATTTCATCCTTATTTATTTGCTTATTATTATGGAAATGAAAGTGCTGCAGTCTGTGGTTAACCTGAAGAATTTCTTCAAACCATGTCCATATATTTACACTGAGAGAAAAAGCCGTATGAATCATACTTAAAGGGTGCTAAAACGAGGACAGACTGCCATGCTTATGGCATGGTGAAACACAATGCCGCTTATTTTCTATCATGGTATTTCCTACGTACTAACGGTGAAACAGACGTATTTACGTATGTAACGTACAGTAGCATGCTAATGTTGATTTACCATGCCGACTAGACTAAACATTTTTCTCGGTGTAATTGTAAACAAAGTAGACTGAGTTTGTTTTGAGAACGAAGTGTGGCGCCACTGTTCCAAAAAATTCAGTCCTTTACTATACTGAAGTAACGCACTTTCTTAAAATTCTGATACGTACTAGCAAATGTCAAAATATCTTTAACATTAAACTTTAAACGTTTAATTCTGTCAAACTGTTACCGAGCTGTGTGTGTGAAGGAAAAATTAAATACCCAGCATTTGTATTTTTTTTTAGGGGCTTTTGCCCCTACAAGCCACTAGTAAGGTTTAAAATCGTAACCTTCTCAGAAACATTTGGGTCTGAGGGGGTTATGGAACATCAAGACTATTCAAAAATGTTACAAGGGTAATAAAAGACATAAAATATGAAGGCTACATTTATTTTATACTAAATATATTTACATTATTTACATCCTCTAGGCTACTTAAAGAATAAGTATTGACTTGAATTTAATTTGAATACTAGTAAGATGGATAGAGTATAGATGCAAATATTAAAAGTAATCGTAGTCGAACATTTTTTAAATAATTTTCAAAGGTATACCAGGTGTCCAGAAAATCTTGGCTTGTATTATAGTTGTAAATAAAAAATAAAAAGAATCAATTTAGAAAAAATATAAATTTTGAAAAAATCAATCAAAATTTGACATTAACATTAGAGTCATAATTTTTAGTATCCTTTTAAATTAAAATCCCATCTTTATGTGGACAATCTATGAGCAGCTGCTTCCTTGACCACTGCCTCGGGTCAAGCTTCAGACAAATGCAACATATTGTCTTGCATTCATCTGAAGTTTCTTCCTCGTAGGCAAAGGTTGAGCAGTTGCTCATTTTTCCACATGCATCACATTGTCTGATAATTTTATTTTTTGAGTAATCTATCCACCTTACTAGTTTCCCTGATGATGAACCCGACGAGAATCTGTTGGAACCCGATGAGAATCTGGATGAGGGATTGATTTGGTCCAGTCGTTTTGCCAACGTCCTGCTTATTTCTTCAAGATAGTCCGGGAGGTGTATCCCATACATTTCAAGCGCCTCCAATATTACACCTCTGACCTAAAACAAATGACAAAATTGTAATTGCTGTTGAATTGTATCGGTGTGAATGTGTGTGTGTGAATGTGTGTGTGTGTGTGTGTGTGTGTGTGTGTGTGCGTGTGTGTGTGTGTGTGTGTGTGTGTATGTAAACAAAGCTAGAGTCGACACCAGTGGTCCGATTTTCATGAAATTTGGCATGTAGGTATAAAGCCGTGGTATCTCCAGGCGTATTTTTCATTTTTTTTTGAATTTTTGATTTTTAAGGGTATTTACCCCATAAAAACCCATAAAAATGACAAAAATCCAGATTTCTCAAAAACGGCTCTAACGATTTTGATAAAAATGTCATGGTTTTTAGTGCTTAAGATAACAAATAAAATGACACCACCCGCATGTCTGTAAAAATTCAGGTTCAGAAGTTATGGGGGTTTAAGTATTAAAAAATTCATGTTATTCAAATTTCACAAAAACCGAAACTTTTAAAGAAAATATACTTGCAACCATTAAATTTGGCTTTAAAAACTAAATAATCTAGTATTTTGAATCATTAGTCTACGTCAACTGGTTGCAAAAATAATTGATATTTTAGTTTGGCGGTAAACGCAGTACGTTGTCCAATGTTATTCTTATGGCAAATATTTAGCTATGAGACCGTTTCCGAATTACTACTGTATAATTTATTTTTGGTAAAAAAAAACAACCGACTTCAAACGCTCTAAAAAGTATAAAATAATTTTATTTTATAAGTCAAATTTCGTAATATCCAAGCTCACGTATTTCAAGTCGGCGCGGCTCTATCAATATATGAAACACTCAACTGTGAGTAGTGATTAAATATCTCAGTTTGATCTCAATTATAATAATTGCGGGATAAAATTTCAGTCGTCAACTCGAACAGTTTGATTTAAAATACAATTTTTACAGTATTGTAGACCCAAGACCCACAAGTAAATTCTCTAGTCTAAATTTAAAACTCTCCTCTCTTTTTTATATGAAATTAACACACAATTTTTATTTTAATGTTACATTCAAGTACCGGTAAGCCATACAACAAATACATTCTTCAAATGTTATTAAAACGTCTAGCTATTCTGCCAAGAAGATACATAACTAAGATGCAATATAGAGCCGCGCCGACTTGAAATACGTGAGCTTGGATATTACGAAATTTGACTTATAAAATAAAATTATTTTATACTTTTTAGAGCGTTTGAAGTCGGTTGTTTTTTTTTTACCAAAAATAAATTATTTCATACTTTTTAGTGGACGTTTTTGTCTTCTATGTTTGATTCCGATTTATTCAATAATAGTTGTAGGATACCATTAATACTCCACTCCAGTTCATTTCGCTGATGACTCAATCACTTAATAGATTTCTAAACTGTACTACTGTATTTGCTGAACTCATTTTTTGGACAGGTTAGAACAGTCTCTTGTACAGCGAAGAATCAGGTAAATGACAATGTATATAGTACACATTATAATTTGTTATAGTCTCCACGTGTCCAGCTATTTATTACTTATGCGCTGTGCATATGGCCACATGTTTGAAAACATCTCATTTTATAAGGGATTTTAAAAGCCTATACATGTGCTTTACAGATCAGTCCTATATGGGCCAAATACATTACTGGCAAATTCTCAGCTTAATAGGTTCGTAATTTTCACATTTGACGTGCATTCAAAACCATATTTACATTGTAAAACAATATTTAAATGTTCACAGCATTTCACTACTGTACTGTGAGCAAAAAAATTATTTAAACAGTTAGTTGTTCTATATAACATAGATAAGCCACCAGACATTTAAAGATTTTGAGGGTGTAAAATTGTCTGACACCGAGTATGTTCCAGTTCTTCAACATTGACCGTTTAAGAGATATTAATGTATAGTCAATTTTTTTGTTAGCTCGAAACAGCTGATCTTGATCCTGCTCAATGCAAAATATTTTCAGGTGTATTTTTTTTTATTTTGTGTCTTTCTACGCCAGTGGCATTTTTTAACTGTATTTTAAGAACTGGAATAGATTGCCGCTGTGCTTAGCTCAATCTATTTATTAGTTTTTGCGCGTTTCTATCCTAAAGACACAAACAGATATATCAGACAAAGTTTACTATTTAATGTATTTACGCTTTTTTTGCTTTACAAACTCACGACCACAACATTGCAATTTTGGGAGAATACTCAAAACAATTTTTAAAGCAGATAAACTAAACATTAAAACCTTATCCCTTCAGCACAGCCTAGGAACATTTCTGAAATTCTGATACGCGGCGGTCATATTATGAATTATCTCACGTGCACAATTACAATCTTCTATTGAATTGATTGAACCCTCGAATTTGGCGACAGATTTTCTCGGACAGTTTACTGTTGAGGTTTTTATTACAAGATAACCATGTGCTTGGCACCTGGAAAATGGAAAATGAGTTAATTTAAGTACATTTGCAAAACTGTCCAGGGGCTCACTCATAAGATCGATCTAGTCTCGAATTACGATGCTTGCACGTCAGCACTATAAGTTGTCTAATAAGATATATAAAAATAATGTTTCGCATGTTTCAACCTGTGAAACACGAACTCACAATGACCAATGACTTGCAAAGCCTGTTGGGGATTTTTTCAGTGGAAACTGCAAGAGCGCTCACATATGACAAGTCACAAAAATTCCTCTTTGTACGACGATGACATTATTTTTTATGGCCATTTAAAATTAACTGGTGTGCTATAGAAGAAATCTATGATGGGCTTAAGTTCTTTCACAAGATCCAAGTTTCCGATGTATTTCTGAGGTATTCCTAGGCCACACTAAAACGTTAAGATTTAGACTTGCTCTTCTTCATTCATGTTTTTTGGTTTACACTTTTTTTATTTAAGTAATAATAATCATAATGGAATTGACTGTGTTTGAATCTACATATAATTAATTCATAACCTAGAAGACAAACTGTTTTGACATTATATAGACATGAAGCAGCTGATCATTTGCTCTATAATTATAAATTTAATTTGAAGGATGTAACAGCTGTAATAAAATAAACCTGACTTATCCCTGTTCACCTTAGCTTTGTTTTATAAACAACAAGTATTTGAAAATGTTGAATATTTGAGGTTTTTTGGACTTTTCTCCTAAATAAATATTTCAATGAAACAAAATGTTATATATGGGACCTACGGGAAACCATTCCGGTTATTTTGGTAGTAGAATCACGTTGATTGGTAAAAGTATCGCAAAGAAATCGGTGAACATCCCTAGAAAAAAAAAAAAAAACATCTCCCAAGACGAATTGAGAACCTCCTCCTTTTGTTGGTGGGGGAAGTCGGTTAAAAAGTAGAAACCAATTGATGTTCATATCGCAAAACGTTATGAAACCATCACAGAGACCAACATCACTTTTCACGCCTTTTCAAGGATCAAACGCTATTTGAAAATGAAATTTCCAACGTTATCGAAGAAAGAAGTCCACGATACTTGTTTTGACATTTTCTACGAAAATCAATCATCATCTAACGTCAAGAATCAAGAAAGTGAAGAATGGTTCAATAATAATGGTAATGTTACAAACCGAGAAATCAACAAAGACTACTGGAAATTCATCCAGTACAACATTCAAAAAGAGTTTACTTCTGCTGGGCGAAAATCATTTCTTTTGTTTCCGATATTAAAAAACGGAGCGTCTCATTTGACATACGACAGCCTTGCATTGTATGAACTATTACGGAGGACGGATCCAAAAAACGTCCCCGGATCATGGAAACAGTTCAATGAAATCAGTGCTGGTATATACTGGAAACGTTATTTCAACTGTCCCCCTGGTTTTGGATATAGCATACAGACGGATGGGATTCAAGTATCACTATCCATCAATAAAACAAAACAATCGGATATTACTAAACAAGAAGGAGGTCCGCTAAAAAAGAGAAAAATGGATTTTCAACAAGATTATACTGACATCGTGTCTGTGGATCCGGGAGCTATCTTACCTCTTGTTACTTGCCGTAAAAGAGAGCAGAATGCGGCACCATATCAACCTATATGCTAGTTAAGACCACAATTTTAGAATATTATCGAAAAAATCAAAAATTACTTACAGTGAATCCCGTGTCAATGGGGATGTTTACATTCCTCTTCACTAGTACTTCCTCGCATATGCTGTTAACTCTTCCTTTTCTCTCTTTGTACTCTGTAAACTCTTCCTCCGTGAACTTAGGACAGGTGCGTTCAAACGTTGTAAACCCAAACTCCTTAATCAAAAATTCACGTACGATGAATAAAATAACTCGCGTGTTCATTTTGGAACTACTCAAGCTAGTTGACCACACGATTACTGAGCAGGGTCTCTGTATCACCCGTATATATACCCGTGGTTCCCTCTCCGGTGGACGTGAGATGGGGGTTAGGGGGGGGGGATTTGTGAATTATTCGGAATCCCGAATGGTTTGAAATTGAAACGGGATTCCGATGCAAAGTCAAAGGACACTTCAGATCGGGGGCCCGAATAGTTAATTCAACAAGTTTTTGCGCCTTATCGAATTCCCGATTGAAAAATGAGTTTTAAATTTAGGGTGGCATGAGTCACACCAAGCCACACTGGCAACATTGCACTCCTCGCCGTGGAGAATCCGAGCCTTCCGCAGCGCGACTCCCACAAACTAGCCCCCCCCCGTGCGTGGGAATAATAACATTTTACAAAATTCACAAGAACAAAAATAATAATAATGTTAAAATTATTAAACTTTCCAAAAATGTTTATGAACAATCCTAATATATTCCATAAAAATTTGAAACTGATTAGTTAGTTATTTTTTAATAATCTTTTATCGACAAACCCAATATCTTCCACTTTCTTCAGTTGACATTGTGTCACATGTCGTAGAATCGATTATGTAACAGTAGTGGCGTCATATGTGTGGTATAATGACCCACATCGCCACTGGTCAAGTACCCTCTTGTTACCTAGTCTACCGGGTTGAACAATATTGATCCGTAATAGAGCAATAAACTGTAACTTCCGGCAAACACTTTCACATGACCAAAACTCATGTTTAGCATGTTGAACGATTTGTAAATGCTCTCCGGTTGCCAAGGAAAGTCGCCAAATTTCATGATTAACACTTTTAATCATTTAACAATGCCGGTAAATGCCACCTAAATTAAATTTGGCAAGTTGCGCAATTTTAAAAGGTGCTCTGGGCTTCGTCAAACGCCACCAAAAAAATTAATTAAGCTCCTTAACAGTATGAAAGGGCTCCACGAGCGCCGGAAATTACCTCCAAGGCAAACATTTTTCACGTTGACCAATTTTAAAAGGGCCTCAGGCGCCGGCAAACGCTTCCAAAACTCATGTACTGCTTGTAAAATATGTACTCATGTATTATTGTAAAATTTTTTCCGGGTGCCAAAATAGTCACCAAATTGAACTATTTTAAAGGGTTACTCGGGCGCGGGTGTCGCTGTGAACTCAACACGGGGGCGATGGTTGGGTTTTAGGCGGGATCGGTGGTGTATTTGGAGGATAGTTGTTAGTCGACATCGAAGGATGGTTAGGGCTGTACTGTTGTATTTTAATATTTTTTCGATCTTGATTTACAAATCCTTTGCTTTTTATCACACACAACTTTTGGGGGTTGTAATGTGTTTTAAAAAATTCCTGAACATTTAGTCCGCCTACATCTTCTTGTTCAAAAAGTAAACGATTTTCTTGTCCGGAACTGATGTTACACATAAACCACGAGCCGACACGATAGTACACGGTAGAGTTTTGGCTACTCTACACTTTAATTACTAATAAAAACAAGAAATTGTGTAGAATTGGTATACCTGGTGTTCAAAAAGTCCCGGATCGGCTTTGTAATTTTTTTAATATTAATTATTGACCCATGAAACTTATGACTCCTGGACACAAAATACTATTTTAGCAATTTGTTATTAAGTTTTTTTTTCTGAAACCAATATTTGAAAGATATGAAATTGAAACTTTGGTAAAAACAGGGAAGTTGAAATAGTTCCGACGACCGGCACCAAGCCACTAAGGTTTTCATTTTTCAATCGGGAACTCGATACACAAACAAATTACTTTTTTATCGGTTTTCCGAACAATGTAAGTTTCTATCTTCAGACTTTTGCCAATCCTGAAAAAGAGTTCCTAAACTTCGAAACCCGGCAAACTTGCCAAATGCCGAAACTCACTAAATATAACTGTCCCGCGAAGTACTAGTACATATGTCGGGACTCCGAGCCACTAAAATTTAATTTTTCAATCGGGAATTCGATTCACAACCAAATTACATTTATCGGTTTTCCGAACAAAAGATGTTTTTCTCATCAGCCACTTGTGAAATCCCAACAGATCTCCGGGCGACTAGCTGAGTCTTTGGAGGAGTCGGAGGCCTCCATTCCAGAATTATCTGAAAAGGAAACAAAATTCTCACATAGGTCACATGACATCATGACTGACACAACATCGCGTGGAGTGGGGGGGGGGGGGTGGACAGCCACGTGTAAGGTCCCCCTATAAAAGAGGGCATATTGTAATGCTGTCCATTGTTAAGACCGCTTGGAAGACATATTCTTATCATGATTTTACGGTTTTAATACTTTTCATTCACAAACTTAAAAAAAAACTTATAAACTTTATATCTTAAGTATGGCGGATCTTATTGATTTTACTAGTCCAATAGAATATATGTGTGTTAGTGAACCAGATGTTATTAATGACTCTCATAGCCTTATGGATTTTGACATAGTGTACAGTGAGCTGACAGATGAGTGCTTAAACCCAGTGACCAGTGAAAATTCAGGGATATACACAGTTGCGGATGGTCCGGTGCTGAGAACAGGAATATGCAAGAAAGAAGAGGTGCAGCAGCCAATTATTCTGGGAAGCAACCAAGACAGTGATGTAGTGGACAATGGACTAATGGAATTTTTTAACATGGTAAGTGGCCAGGATTCGGAGGCGTCAAATAAAAAAGACTCTTTAGAGAACTCCCCAAATACCCCTTCACAATCTTTGGCTGATTTGACTCAGTTAATGAACAAATGGGAACGTTACATTGTCTCTGAGATTTCAGAGGCCCATCTGAGAGATAGAGTTATTTTCATTGAGGGCTATTTTTGTGGAAATTTAATTTTGCAAGCCACTGCTTCTAATTGTTTTTCAACATTTGAAATGTGGGGCACTGTTTTTGACAGCCAACAAGGTGTCAATACAATTGAGTTTGTACCCAAGGATGAGCGAAGTAGACAAATAATGAAAAAAAACACTGCGGTTTGCAAATTATACTCCACATACTGGTCGATAAGTCCAGAGAAGTTTGTTGAATGGGTGTTGAATAATATGAATAGCGGTATTCCTATGATAATCAGTTCTAACATGAAAATGTTTTTTACAAACAACCAAAATGATAAAAGGTTCCTAAATCACTGTGTTATCATAGAGCCACGTGAAGCTGCTGTCTGTGAATGTGGAAAATACCCGGTTGCTATGAGAAATGATGTTTTCATGTGTAATGAACATGCAAGGAACCTCAAGACCTACGACGGAATTTCCCTTTATTTGCCCCTGCTAATTGATGTTATGATTAACCGCAGCTTTACTGATTTTCGATGTTTCAACTATCCGCTTCAATTCGCTGCAAGGCGAAACATGGGATTGCCGTGGTCTCCGGATGAACTCCAAAAATGGACATTGATAACGAGTGTACCTCACCCAAAACCAATTCTGGGATGTACAAGAAGTAACAAAGAACAGGAACTTCACAGCATTCTACATAAACCAACTTCTAAGGGGCACATTTGCAGCGGCTGCTTCCAAGATTCGCAGTTTCACGATGGGGGAACGACGCCAAGACTCCTCAAAATGAAATGCATTGTTCAAAAGTTGAAATTTTAGCAAAGGTTTTTTTTTGGTTTGTATTTCTTCAAAACTCTTTTGTGACATTAAAATTGTTTATGATTTTAAACGTTTTTGTTCATTATTTCACTCAAATAATCAAAATTTGCAGTTTTCTAGTTTTTGGTAGGTTAGGAGCACAATAAAGTGATCCTGAACAAAATAATTTTACAATAAACTAGCAGCCCGCGTTACTTCGTGACTTGTAAAAACAACTTGGTAAAATAGGCTTTAGTTTCATGTTGATTATATATGGAGTTTTGCAGCGTAAAATTCTTTTAATAACATAGATTGGCAAAGTACAAAGGTAAAAATTTAAATCCACCGTGTAAATCCGTTTAATTAGAAACATACAGGTACCTACATAAGAGTGATGCATGTATGAAGTAATGCATCAGGAAATGCACTCTTATCTAACATTGTCGACACAATGTGAATTCAGTGTTTCCGTGATGCGGGATGAATTATAGAGTTGGGTAACCGTATAGTTTCACTACTATGCATTTCGCTTTCACTATTACAAACTACTATTGCAACCATTCCCACTACAGCACAACTATTACGGTCTTTTGACTGCGGCCGCAGTCTCCTGGCTGTTGGGCTATTATGTCTAAGGAATATGTCGGCCTTAGTCAGTAACAAGACTACAAGATCGCGCCTCAATTATCCTTCAGTCATCTTTCATTCATCCTTAGCCTAAAATACTTACCTGGGTAGGTCGTCATTTCATCTCTAATGAACTAAAATAGGAACTACCAACAATAAACTTTGAACATGATTGAACATGACTGAATATGATTGAACATGATTGAACATGTTCATGAGAATTTCTGTATATAGAGTGAGATTGAATTGCTCTAGTTTATATATATAATAATGAGTTAGAAAGACCGAGATCTCAATGACGATTCCTGTCTGAGATCGAATTGACTGTCGTGTACTATTGAGGTAACGAGGTTGGAATAGCGTTAGAATAAGTATATATATATATCTATATATATATATCTATATATATATATGTGTCTTTAAGCACGATAACTCGCGTAAAAATGGTCCAATCTTAATGAAATTTGGCATGGATGTGTAAAGTAGTAATTATACGGACGAGTTCGTAATCCAGCCCAATCCGACTACCGGAAGTGGGGGTAAAGGGGGGTAAACCCCCCCAAAAATGGGTTTTTTGAGTTTTTTACATAGAAAAATAAAAATAATCCGATTTTTGTTGGCACCATTGAATTCAGCTAAAAAAAAACAAACAATTTAGTATTTTGAATCACTGCTCTATGTCCATTGGTTACCGAGATATTGAAAGTGGTAAACACAGTACGTTGTCCCTATGTTAATCTTATGGGAAATAAAAAAAATTCTATATCTCGCTTATTTCTCAACACATCTTGATAAAACTTGGTAAGTGGCTTCTTCTAGTTCAGATCTACTAAATATTGAATTAAAACCACCCACTTTTAATCTACCCGTAGCAGCAAACCTGCATACTCATTCCCCATGTTATTCTTATGGAGCTTTCAAAAACCTGTAAAATCTCGCTATGTTGGATTGAAATATGTTGTTTTGTACTGGAAATTCGCTGAGTATGCAGGTCTGCTGCAACGGGGGTATTATA
>JAQJVK010000351.1:0-86648 GCA_035578135.1 Flexamia atlantica
AGAGTACCCGGTATCGGAATTTTTATAAAAAGTAATGTTTGTTCGTTGTGTGCATCTGTCCGTTTGTGTTACGTGGGTATGTGCCATGATGGTTTTTAATACTTCTTGACGACTTCCACTGGAATGAAATTTGATTTCCATCGCCTGAGGAAGATCTCTCTGAGATTGAAACTATCGTAGCCCATAATATGAGACTACAAAGGATCACTTTGACAGTACAAGGTATTTACACCATTAATAGTTACAATTTATTACCCTGACATATTTATTTGATACATTTAAAAGTGGCAGCAAATCAATGCAAGGTTATACTCGACCTGCATTCTATTTTTTTACAATTCATCTTATTTAAGACTTTGCTAAAAAAATACCTGAGTTATTAAAATCTTAAACAGTGCAATTACTTTTTTTGGTAATTTTTTCGTGTAAACTATGGGCAGATAAAATTAATCTTAGGTCTAAAACTGATCAATGTGTCCTTGCAACTATTTAAAAATAAAACAATATTTAACAAAAGTAACTGCCGACAAATAAAACGATTTGATTTTCTTCAATAATCTAAGCTTTTTCCCTGAAAAACTGGAAATTTGATATTCTTTTTTGTCGTTTCACTACCATTTACTTTATATGTATTTACTATCAATGGTACTACAGTAAGTAAATCTACAAAAAAAAATTAATAAAATATGTATTATTGAAACCAAATGTTATTATTCAAACTTGTATCACATTAGTAAATTTTCAATCCCAAATATAAAACTAACAACACAACGGACCTAAAATCGATCCAGATTTGGTAAAAAAATTTATTCGATTCAAATAAAATATTTGATGAGAGTGCGAACTAAAACAAGGTAAAGACTACCTGCTTTTACCAAATCACATGGAAATAATTTGAAGTTCTCATCCATACACCTACCGTAAATGCAGTGGGCTGCATGCAGAAAGTAATCATGGATAAACTTATGACGTGTTTTGTGACGTATACAAACCATCCATGACGTCACTCTAATGTTTTTTCCTTAAAATCACGGTAAATTCCCTGATTATTTGCAAATACGGCAGTTCGAGCGTAATTGCAGAGAAACAGTTCTTAAAGAAGGACTGCGAGTCCTGCGTCTGTACTAAGGCCCAAAACTCTGCCGAGTCATTGAGCTGGGTCCAGACACAACACTCCTGTACGTGAGCCAAGTCCTTATTTACGTATTGCGAGTACAGATTCTAGATTTGGGGCAAAAACTCTGCTTTTCCGCTAGGATATTTTTCTCAGTGTGTTTGCGAAGAGACATGGGGGGGCTTCGCCCCCCCCACACCCCCCCCCCTTTGCAATGCCCATGATTATAAAGCCATGGTGGTTTAAATGTTTTTTCTACTAGTATTAAATGAACCGGGGTAGCGGATTTGTACCCCCCGGATTTGTACCCCCCACAAAAAACGCTACGTCATTTTGACGTCACAGGAGGCGGGGCCTAAATTGCTCGAGAAACAGCCCTCGACTGGAAATGTACCCCCCAATACATTATTAAATCATCACCACCTAAATGGTTTGCAATTAAATTATTTCCCTTGAGTCTGACCCCGGAAATGTACCCCCCGGATTTGTACCCCCCGGATTTGTACCCCCGATTGAGATAGGACGAAATGAATGGCTAAAAAAGCTCCTCCGTGACATTTTACATATTTATACCTAGTTTCATGGCAAACAGTCCAACGGAATACGAGACCATAAACGTGAAACATATATAATCAAACTAACAAATTTTTTATGAATTTAGATATTCAAAACAATATTTTATCCAATACTTTCATCGCGTATTATTGACAGATTTTCTAGCTTACTTAATGATGAATAAGACTACACAATATAATAATAATAAGACATATTCGTAGAATAATATTAGGCAATAATTTGTCGAACAGCCGTTGATTTACGAGAATTTAATTAAAAAAGTCAATAACAAGAACGAATATTGACCCGGTATATTTCCATGGTCGGTCAAACTGGATTTGAGCACAGGGGGTACAGATTCGGGGTATAAGACTTAAGTATAAGGCCACGGGGGGTACAAATCCGGGGTAGGGCTTGAAGATTTGGCGACGGGGGTACAAATCCGGGGGGCAAAAATCCGGGGGGTACAAATCCGGGGTAGGACTTAAGAATTTGACCACGGGGGTACAAATCCGGGGGGTACAAATCCGGGGGGGACAATTCCGGGGTCGGACTTAAGAAGTTTAAATTGGATTTATATCAAGTATGCAGCTGTTAAGCCAACCGTGAAATGTCAGTTGATTAAAATACATAATAATTTATCCGTCCTAAAAGTTCGCAGCCGGAATTGTACCCCCCGTCCTGTGACGTCAAAATGACGTCGCGTTTTTTCTGGGGGGTACAAATCCGGGGGATACAATTCCGGCGACCCGTTTTAACTCAACAAAACTATCAGCAACTATTTAAACGCCAAAACAGTTGTTTTAAAAAGGACATGGGGGGTCTTCGCCCCCCCTTTTAACTGGCCATGATTATAAAGCCATGATGGTTAACATGCTTTTCTACTAATGGTATTAAATAAACCTAGCTAAATAAACCTACGAAACTATCAGCGACTAATTACACGCCAAAGCAGTTGTCTGTAGGAAGAACATGAGGGGGCTTCGCCCCCCACGCCCTCAATCCAAAGCGGTTGTTTGCAAAAGGACACGGGGGGGCTTCGCTCCCCCCACAACCCCCTCATTACACTGCCCATGATTATAAAGCCATGATGGTTTAAATGTTTTTTTCTATTAGTATTAAATGAACCTAGCTCTACAAAACTATAAGCAACTAATTACATGCCAAAGCAGTTGTTTTAAAAAGTACATGGGGGGACTTCGCCCCCCCACACCCCCCCTTAAGACGGCCCATGATTATAAAACCATGATGGTTTACATGCTTTTTTAATAATAGTATTTAAATAAACCTAGCTCTACAAACCTATCAGCGACTAATTACACGCCAAAGCAGTTGTTTGTAAAAAGATAATGGGGGGGCTTCATTTTGCGGTTGTTTGCAAAAGGACATGGGGGGCTTCGCCCCCCACACCCCCCCCCTTTGAGCTGCCATGATGGTTTACATGCTTTTTCTCTCATAGTATTAAATAGACTTAGCTCTACAAAACTATCGATGGCTCTACAAGCGACCAATTACACGGCAGAGCAGTTGTTTGTAAAAGGACATGGGGGGGCTTAGCTCCTCACGTCCTCCCGCAAAGCAGTTTGATGTAAAAGGACATGAGGGGCTTCGTCCCCCACGCCCTCCCGCAAAGCAGATGTTTGCAAAAGGACGTGGGGGGGATTCGCCCCACCACAACTTCGCCTTTACACTTCCCAAAATTAAGAATCCATGATAGTTTGAATGCTTTTTTACTGTGTAAATCTAGCTCTACAAGATTATGAGTGAATAATAAGAGTTACACGCCACAGCAGTTGTTTACAAAGTGACATGGGAGGCTTCGCCCCCCACAACTCTCCTTTACACTGCCCATAATTATAAAGCCATGAAGGTTTCAATCCTTTTTTTAAATAGTATTAAATAAACATAGCTTCACCCCCCACGCCCTCCCACCAAAGTGGTGTTTGCAAGAGGAATTGGAGGGGCTTCGCCCCCTACACCTTCCCCTTTACACTGTCCATGATTAAGAAGGCATGATAGTTAAATGCTTCTTTCGTACTGAGTAAATCTATAGCTCTACAAGATAATGAGCGACTAATAACAGTTACACGCCAAAGCAGTTATTTGCAAATGGACATGGGGGGGCCTTCGCCCCCCCACGACCCCCCCCCCCCTTACTCTGCCCGTGATTAAGAATCCATGATAGTTTGAATGTTTTTTTTCTACTGTGTAAAACTAGCTCTACGAGATTATGAGCAACTAATGACAGTTACACGCCATTGCAGTTCTTTGCAAATGGAGGTGGGGGGGCTTGCCCCCCCACCCCCTCCTTTAACTGCCCATGATTATAAAGCCATTATGGTTTAACTGTTTTTTTCTACTTGTATTAAATGAATCTAGCTCTACAAAACTATCAGCGACTAATTACACGCCAAATCAGTTGTTTGTAAGAAGAACATGCTTCTCCCCCTACGCCCACACGCCAAAGCGGTTGTTTGCAAAAGGACATGGGGGGGCTTCGCCCCCCCACACCCCCCTCATTACACTGCCCAAAATTATAAAGCCATGATAGTTTAATTGTTTTTTTAATAGTATTAAATATCTTCGCCCCCCACGCCCTCCCGCCAAAGCAGGTGTTTGCAAAAGGACTTGGGGAGGCTTCGCCCCCCACACCCCTCTTTGCACTGCCCATGTTATAAAGCCATGATGGTTTAAATGTTTTTTTTATTAGTATTAAATGACCCTAGCTCTACAAATCTATCAGCAACTAATTACACGCCAAAGCAGTTGTTTTAAAAAGGACATGGGGGCTTGCCCCCCCCCCATACCCCCCTTTAGACTGCCCATGACTATAAAGCCCTGATGGTTTACATGCTATTTTAATAATAGTATTTAAATAAACCTAGCTCTACAAACCTATCAGCGACTAATTACACGCCAAAGCAGTTGTTTGTATAAAGAAAGTGGGGGGGCTTCGCCCGTTACGTCCTCCCGCCTAAGCGGTTGTTTGCAAAAGGACATGGGGGGCTTCGCCCCCCACATCCCCTCTTTACACTGCCCATAATTATAAAGCCAAGATGGTTTAAAAGTTTTTTCTAATATTATTAAATAAACATAGCTTCGCCCCCCGCGCCTTCTCGCAAAGTGGTGTTTGCAAAAGGACTTGGGGGGGCTTCGCCCCTCACACCTTCCCCTTTACACTGCCCATGATTAAGAAGCCATGATAGTTTGAATGCTTTTTTCCTACTGTGCAAATCTATAGCTCTACAAGATTATGAGCGACTAATAACAGTTACATGTCGAAGCAGTTATTTACAAATGGAAATGGGGAGGCTTCGCCCCCCCCCACACCCCCCCTTTAAACTGGCCATGATGGTTTAAATAATCTCCTCTAATAGTATTAAATCAACTAACCTCTAAAAAAATATCAGCGAATAATTAGACAAGAGAGCAGTGGTTTGTAGAAGGACATGGAGGAGCTTCGCCCTCCCGCCAAAGCAGTTGTTGGCAAAAGGACATGGGGGGCCTTTGTTCCCCCCACATCTTCGCCATTACACTGACCATGACTAAGAAGCCTTATTAGTTTGAAAGCTTTTTTTACTATGTAAATCTAGCTCTACAAGATTATGAGCGACTTAAAACAGTTAAACGCCAAAGCAGTTGTTTGCTAAGAGTCATGGGGGGGCTTCGCCCCCCAAAATCCCCCCTACCCTCTACCTATAATTATAAAGCCATGATGGTTTAAATGTTTTTTCTATTAGTATTAAATGAACCTAGCTCTACAAAACTATCAGCAACTAATTACAAGCCAAAGCAGTTGTTTTAAAAAGGACATGGGGGGGCTTCGCCCCTCCCACACCCCCCCCTTTAGACTGCCAATGATTATAAAGCCATGATGGTTTACATGCTTTTTTAATAATAGTATTTAAATAAACTTAGCTCTACAAACCTATCAGCGACTAAATACCCGCCAAAGCAGTTGTTTGTAAAAAGAAAGTGTGGGGGCTTTGCCCCCCACGCCCTCCCGCCAAATCGGTTGTTTGCAAAAGAACATTGGGGGCTTTGCCCCCCACGCCCTCTCGCCAAAGCAGTTGTTTGCAAAAGGACATGGGGAGGCTTCGCCCCCCACGCCCTCCCGCCAAAGCGGTTGTTTGCAAAAGAACATGGGGGGGGGCTTAAAGCCATGATGATTTGAATGCTTTTTTTCTCCCGTGTAAACCAGCATTTTTTTAATTATGCGACAATTTTACTTTGGAAAAATACAATTTACATTTGTTTAGTTTTTAAAATCACTACAGGTTACTGTTTAGGGTACTTAAAGAAAGAAGTAAGCGAACCATCTAACCCCTTGAGCGTAGTCACGGACATATTCATCACCCAGGAGGCGGGGGACAATAAAGTAGTCATTGACATTGGATAAATCCACAGTAAACCTGGATCTGCCAGGGGCATATTTTCCGTCCAGCAAGGATAACAACCCCATTCGTAATCAGTCTCGTATATACAATTTTAGTGGCGCAGAGATCCGGGTTTTTATCCTTTTGGATCATCGCCTTTTGGACCGCCTTTTTCAGTTTCAGAAGCTTGCTTTTTCTTTGCCTTGGCCTACGGAAGCTCCCAGAGCTCTTGCTCGGGTTCTTGATCCGCTTGTGTGGTGCGGAATAACTGGTCACGAGGACGGCGCCAATGATGGAGCCGTCCATGGATCCGCGACCTAATCCTCTTATTTTTGAATCTGGCTATCCTGACTTTATTATTATAAAACTAATTATACTACTATATATGCAAAATTAATTATTATTTTTGTGAATTTCTTGCTTGATTATGTATAGTAAAATTATGTAGGAAACAAATCATTAATCTACACATCTACAACTACAACATCCTACATTCTCAATTCAATTTCATACGTATTTAATTTGTCTTAATATAACTGATCGCATGCATCCTTCTTGGCACAAAAGTTTGTTATTAATACGAATTGCGCTATAAAAATATATTTTTTATCGCAATTTTATACAAAAATTGCGTTTGCTGGGATAAAATTCACATTTGTTTCATCAATGTACTTTTATACATGCAATAGTATCTTTACTCATTGTTTTTTAACGTTTTATTAATTGTACCTAAAAGAAACAATCAATAAATATTTTCTCTTAAATATTTGGAATCAGCTGTTAGTAAAAGGAAAATGACAATGTGTTCCTGTTGGTTCCATCTAGCGTCATTCATATAAACTATTTCGACTGAGGCAACAAAACAGAAATGATCTATCTGAATTTTTATATTTCTAGGCATTGTTTTTTTCAATAACTAGGAGTACGCTTATTCTGCGCGTAATGGGATGAGTGAACTCAGATATTACCAAAGCATTATTTTGTTAATTTACGAGCAACGTGTTTGTATTGTTTCAAAAGTTCTAAAATAATTGACAATTAGGCTGGCCACACACTGTGGCGACAAAATGTTTTTTTGTGTTTTGTTGTTGAACAGCTGACGAAATGTTCATCAAACCATAATGGTTTAAATGTTTTTTTCCTATTAGAATTGAGCAAACTCTACAAAACTATAAGTGACGAATAAATTATGTTTGCCAAAGGACATGAGAGGGCTTCGCCCCCCCCCCCGGCCAGACACCACCCCTTTTACTCCGCCCGTGATTAAAAAGCTATGACGGTTTGAATGCTTTTTTTACTGTGTAAACCTAGCTCTACAAAATTATGAGCCACTAATAAATTATGTTTGCCGAAGAAAATGGGGGGCCTGGCCCCCCGCACCCCCCATTTACGACACCCATGATTAACGTGCCATAATGATATGAGTTTTTCTTTTTTTATTAGTATTGAGTGAACCTTGCTCTACAAGGCTATGAGCGTCTAAAAACAGTTACACGTCAAAGCATTTGTATGCAACCCTCCAGATATACTCTGCCCCTTTATTAACATGCCAAGATGGTATGAATGCTTTTTTTATTAGTATTGAGTAAACCTAGCTCTAAATAACTATGAGAGACTAAAAACAGTTACACGCTAAAGCAGTTGTTTCAAAAAGGCTATGGGGGGGCTTCGCCACCCCACACACCCCCTTTGAGCTGCCATGATGGTTTACATGCTTTTTCTCTTATAGTATTAAATAAACCTAGCAACGCTAAACTATCAGCGACTAATTACAAGCCAAAGCAGTTGTTTGCAAAAAGAACATGGGGGGCTTCGCCCCCCACAACCTCCCGCCAAAGCAGTTGTTTGCAAAAGGACATGGGGGGGCTTCGCCCCCCCCCCCCACATCCAGCTCTTTACACTGGCCATTATTATAAAGCCATGATGGCTTAAATGCTTTTTTTCTAATAGTATTAAATAGACTTAGCTCTACAAAACTATCGATGGCTCTACAAGCGACTATTTACACGGCAGAGCAGTTGTTTGTAAAAGGACATGGGGGGGCTTCGCTCCCCACGTCCTCCCGCAAAGCAGTTGGATGTAAAAGGACATGAGGGGCTTCGTCCCCCACGCCCTCCCGCAAAGCAGATGTTTGCAAAAGGACATAGGGAGGCTTCGCCCCCCAACAACTTCGCATTTACACTGCCCAACATTAAGAATCCATGATAGTTTGAATGCTTTTTTTACTGTGTAAATCTAGGTCTACAAGATTATGAGCGACTAATAAGAGTTACACGCCAAAGCAGTTGTTTACAAAGGGACATGGGGGGCTTCGTCCCCCCACAACTCTCCTTTACACTGCCCATGATTATAAAGCCATGATGGTTTAAATGTTTATTTTTCTATTAGTATTAAATAATGAACCTAGCTCTACAAAACTATCAGCAACTAATTACACGCCAAAGCAGTTGTTTTAAAATGGACATGGGGGGCTTCGCCCCCCCACACCTCCCCCTTTCAACTGACCATGATTATTAAGCCAAGATGGTTAACATGCTTTTCTACTAATAGTATTAAATAAACCTAGCTCTACAAAACTATCAGCGACTAATTACACGCCAAAGCAGTTGTTTGTATAAAGAACATGAAGGGGCTTCGCCCCCCTCGCCCTCTAGCCAAAGCTGTTGTTTGTAAAAGGACAGGGGAGGCTTCGCCCCACAAATTCCACCCCCCACGCCCTCCTACCAAAGCAGGTGTTTGCAAAAGGACTTGGGGGGGTTTCGCCCCCCACGCCCCCCCTTTGCACTGCCCATGATTATAAAGCCATGATGGTTTAAATGTTTTTTCTATTAGTATTAAATGAACCTAGCTCTACAAAACTGTCAGCAACTAATAACACGCCAAAGCAGTTGTTTTAAAAAGGACATGCTAAAAAAAGGGGGGGGGCACACCCCCTCCTTTAGACTGCCCATGATTATAAAGCCATGATGGTTTACATGCTTTTTTAATAATAGTATTTAAATAAACCTAGCTCTACAAACCTATCAGCGACTTATTACACGCCAAAGCAGTTGTTTGTAAAAAGAAAGTGGGGGGCTTCGCCCGTTACGTCCTCTCCCCAAAGCGGTTGTTTGCAAGCCCCCAAATCCCCCTCTTTACACTGCCCATAATTATAAAGCCATGATGGTTTAAAAGCTTTTTTTCTAATAGTACAAAAATTTTAATGAAGAAAAAGAAAATGAAGCTTGCATAGATAAATTAGGATTAAGTAGAGAAGTATATGATTCAAAACGTTTCTCTTCAAAAAAATTAAGAAATATCTTACAGCAAGAAGAGTATGAAAAATGGTGCTCTCTTCCCCGTAAGGGTAGAGGCGTCATTTTATTTCAAGAGAGCGAATCGGAAAATATCCATTTTCACAGAAAATGTGGACTGTCAAACTCTGAATACAAAGACGCATTGAAAATCATTGGTGATGTGGCACCTCTGAGATCAGTCCCCGGCAGATCCAAGGATGGAACCCGGTGCAGGCATTGTCCTGACGCCGAGACTTATCAATTTGAATCTATTGAACACGTCCTTGGATCTTGCCCCCATGGGGAACTATTACGAAATAAACGCCACCACACAATAAGATCAATCATAGCAAATGAATTGAAGAAAAAGCAGAACAAGAAAATGGGGGGCTTTATTTTGCGGTTTTTTGCAAAAGGACATGGCCCCCCCACATCCCCCTCCTTAGACTGCCCATAATTATAAAGCCATGAAGGTTTAAATGCTTTTTTCTAATAGTATTAAATAAACATAGCTTCGCCCCCCACGCCCTCCCACCAAAGTGGTGTTTACAAGAGGAATTGGAGGGGCATCGCCCCCCACACCTTCCCCTTTACACTGCTCATGATTAAGAAGCCATGATAGTTTAAACCCCATGGCTTTCCCCTTTACACTGCTCATGATTAAGAAGCCATGATAGTTTTAATGTTTTTTTAACTCTCTACAAGATTATAAGAAACTAATATCAGTTACATGATTAAGCAGTTGCACTGAGAAAAATTTTGTCCTGAAATACGTGGAAAATACACGTAAATAAGGGTGTGCGGGTTACCCACTGCAATCTGGACCCGGCTCAATGCTCCGGCAGTGAGGCCGCCACACGGAAAATCAGGACTTAGTTTGTCTACATAGTTATGACGTCACTGGCTATGACGTCATTACTGTCGGTTGTAAGTCCTGCCGATCAGAGTTGCCTCTCGTAATTGCAGAGACTTTTCTCAGAATATCCTGCGATTCATTTTGCCTTTACCACAGTTTATCACAGAATGTACATTCCTATTCTCGTAAAATACAACCGATTTCTATGCACTGACTTGCCTAGTCTCTGCATTTACCGGTATTTTTTATTTAAAATCAGTAAAAGATGTCTGGGTTCTCCTAGCGGTCACCCATCCAAGTTCTAACCACGCCCGATGTTTCTTGACTCGTATGTTCAGGTGAAGACTGCTATATCCACTGCGTTACGGCTGCCTGTTGACGAGTGTAGTTGTTGAATAGCATCTGAAGAATTGATAAGTGTAGTTTTACGCCTAATGGTACTTCTCTACAGTGACAATTTATTGCGTGATAGAGTCTAGAGTACCCGGTATCGGAATTTTTATAAAAAGTAATGTTTGTTCGTTGTGTGCATCTGTCCGTTTGTGTTACGTGGGTATGTGCCATGATGGTTTTTAATACTTCTTGACGACTTCCACTGGAATGAAATTTGATTTCCATCGCCTGAGGAAGATCTCTCTGAGATTGAAACTATCGTAGCCCATAATATGAGACTACAAAGGATCACTTTGACAGTACAAGGTATTTACACCATTAATAGTTACAATTTATTACCCTGACATATTTATTTGATACATTTAAAAGTGGCAGCAAATCAATGCAAGGTTATACTCGACCTGCATTCTATTTTTTTACAATTCATCTTATTTAAGACTTTGCTAAAAAAATACCTGAGTTATTAAAATCTTAAACAGTGCAATTACTTTTTTTGGTAATTTTTTCGTGTAAACTATGGGCAGATAAAATTAATCTTAGGTCTAAAACTGATCAATGTGTCCTTGCAACTATTTAAAAATAAAACAATATTTAACAAAAGTAACTGCCGACAAATAAAACGATTTGATTTTCTTCAATAATCTAAGCTTTTTCCCTGAAAAACTGGAAATTTGATATTCTTTTTTGTCGTTTCACTACCATTTACTTTATATGTATTTACTATCAATGGTACTACAGTAAGTAAATCTACAAAAAAAAAATTAATAAAATATGTATTATTGAAACCAAATGTTATTATTCAAACTTGTATCACATTAGTAAATTTTCAATCCCAAATATAAAACTAACAACACAACGGACCTAAAATCGATCCAGATTTGGTAAAAAAATTTATTCGATTCAAATAAAATATTTGATGAGAGTGCGAACTAAAACAAGGTAAAGACTACCTGCTTTTACCAAATCACATGGAAATAATTTGAAGTTCTCATCCATACACCTACCGTAAATGCAGTGGGCTGCATGCAGAAAGTAATCATGGATAAACTTATGACGTGTTTTGTGACGTATACAAACCATCCATGACGTCACTCTAATGTTTTTTCCTTAAAATCACGGTAAATTCCCTGATTATTTGCAAATACGGCAGTTCGAGCGTAATTGCAGAGAAACAGTTCTTAAAGAAGGACTGCGAGTCCTGCGTCTGTACTAAGGCCCAAAACTCTGCCGAGTCATTGAGCTGGGTCCAGACACAACACTCCTGTACGTGAGCCAAGTCCTTATTTACGTATTGCGAGTACAGATTCTAGATTTGGGGCAAAAACTCTGCTTTTCCGCTAGGATATTTTTCTCAGTGTGTTTGCGAAGAGACATGGGGGGGCTTCGCCCCCCCCACACCCCCCCCCCTTTGCAATGCCCATGATTATAAAGCCATGGTGGTTTAAATGTTTTTTCTACTAGTATTAAATGAACCGGGGTAGCGGATTTGTACCCCCCGGATTTGTACCCCCCACAAAAAACGCTACGTCATTTTGACGTCACAGGAGGCGGGGCCTAAATTGCTCGAGAAACAGCCCTCGACTGGAAATGTACCCCCCAATACATTATTAAATCATCACCACCTAAATGGTTTGCAATTAAATTATTTCCCTTGAGTCTGACCCCGGAAATGTACCCCCCGGATTTGTACCCCCCGGATTTGTACCCCCGATTGAGATAGGACGAAATGAATGGCTAAAAAAGCTCCTCCGTGACATTTTACATATTTATACCTAGTTTCATGGCAAACAGTCCAACGGAATACGAGACCATAAACGTGAAACATATATAATCAAACTAACAAATTTTTTATGAATTTAGATATTCAAAACAATATTTTATCCAATACTTTCATCGCGTATTATTGACAGATTTTCTAGCTTACTTAATGATGAATAAGACTACACAATATAATAATAATAAGACATATTCGTAGAATAATATTAGGCAATAATTTGTCGAACAGCCGTTGATTTACGAGAATTTAATTAAAAAAGTCAATAACAAGAACGAATATTGACCCGGTATATTTCCATGGTCGGTCAAACTGGATTTGAGCACAGGGGGTACAGATTCGGGGTATAAGACTTAAGTATAAGGCCACGGGGGGTACAAATCCGGGGTAGGGCTTGAAGATTTGGCGACGGGGGGTACAAATCCGGGGGGCAAAAATCCGGGGGGTACAAATCCGGGGTAGGACTTAAGAATTTGACCACGGGGGTACAAATCCGGGGGGTACAAATCCGGGGGGGACAATTCCGGGGTCGGACTTAAGAAGTTTAATTGGATTTATATCAAGTATGCAGCTGTTAAGCCAACCGTGAAATGTCAGTTGATTAAAATACATAATAATTTATCCGTCCTAAAAGTTCGCAGCCGGAATTGTACCCCCCGTCCTGTGACGTCAAAATGACGTCGCGTTTTTTCTGGGGGGTACAAATCCGGGGGATACAATTCCGGCGACCCGTTTTAACTCAACAAAACTATCAGCAACTATTTAAACGCCAAAACAGTTGTTTTAAAAAGGACATGGGGGGTCTTCGCCCCCCCTTTTAACTGGCCATGATTATAAAGCCATGATGGTTAACATGCTTTTCTACTAATGGTATTAAATAAACCTAGCTAAATAAACCTACGAAACTATCAGCGACTAATTACACGCCAAAGCAGTTGTCTGTAGGAAGAACATGAGGGGGCTTCGCCCCCCACGCCCTCAATCCAAAGCGGTTGTTTGCAAAAGGACACGGGGGGGGGCTTCGCTCCCCCCACAACCCCCTCATTACACTGCCCATGATTATAAAGCCATGATGGTTTAAATGTTTTTTTCTATTAGTATTAAATGAACCTAGCTCTACAAAACTATAAGCAACTAATTACATGCCAAAGCAGTTGTTTTAAAAAGTACATGGGGGGACTTCGCCCCCCCACACCCCCCCTTAAGACGGCCCATGATTATAAAACCATGATGGTTTACATGCTTTTTTAATAATAGTATTTAAATAAACCTAGCTCTACAAACCTATCAGCGACTAATTACACGCCAAAGCAGTTGTTTGTAAAAAGATAATGGGGGGGCTTCATTTTGCGGTTGTTTGCAAAAGGACATGGGGGGCTTCGCCCCCCACACCCCCCCTTTGAGCTGCCATGATGGTTTACATGCTTTTTCTCTCATAGTATTAAATAGACTTAGCTCTACAAAACTATCGATGGCTCTACAAGCGACCAATTACACGGCAGAGCAGTTGTTTGTAAAAGGACATGGGGGGGCTTAGCTCCTCACGTCCTCCCGCAAAGCAGTTGGATGTAAAAGGACATGAGGGGCTTCGTCCCCCACGCCCTCCCGCAAAGCAGATGTTTGCAAAAGGACGTGGGGGGGATTCGCCCCACCACAACTTCGCCTTTACACTTCCCAAAATTAAGAATCCATGATAGTTTGAATGCTTTTTTACTGTGTAAATCTAGCTCTACAAGATTATGAGTGAATAATAAGAGTTACACGCCACAGCAGTTGTTTACAAAGTGACATGGGAGGCTTCGCCCCCCACAACTCTCCTTTACACTGCCCATAATTATAAAGCCATGAAGGTTTCAATCCTTTTTTTTAAATAGTATTAAATAAACATAGCTTCACCCCCCACGCCCTCCCACCAAAGTGGTGTTTGCAAGAGGAATTGGAGGGGCTTCGCCCCCTACACCTTCCCCTTTACACTGTCCATGATTAAGAAGGCATGATAGTTAAATGCTTCTTTCGTACTGAGTAAATCTATAGCTCTACAAGATAATGAGCGACTAATAACAGTTACACGCCAAAGCAGTTATTTGCAAATGGACATGGGGGGGCCTTCGCCCCCCCACGACCCCCCCCCCCTTACTCTGCCCGTGATTAAGAATCCATGATAGTTTGAATGTTTTTTTTCTACTGTGTAAAACTAGCTCTACGAGATTATGAGCAACTAATGACAGTTACACGCCATTGCAGTTCTTTGCAAATGGAGGTGGGGGGGCTTGCCCCCCCACCCCCTCCTTTAACTGCCCATGATTATAAAGCCATTATGGTTTAACTGTTTTTTTCTACTTGTATTAAATGAATCTAGCTCTACAAAACTATCAGCGACTAATTACACGCCAAATCAGTTGTTTGTAAGAAGAACATGCTTCTCCCCCTACGCCCACACGCCAAAGCGGTTGTTTGCAAAAGGACATGGGGGGGCTTCGCCCCCCCACACCCCCCTCATTACACTGCCCAAAATTATAAAGCCATGATAGTTTAATTGTTTTTTTAATAGTATTAAATATCTTCGCCCCCCACGCCCTCCCGCCAAAGCAGGTGTTTGCAAAAGGACTTGGGGAGGCTTCGCCCCCCACACCCCTCTTTGCACTGCCCATGTTATAAAGCCATGATGGTTTAAATGTTTTTTTTATTAGTATTAAATGACCCTAGCTCTACAAATCTATCAGCAACTAATTACACGCCAAAGCAGTTGTTTTAAAAAGGACATGGGGGCTTGCCCCCCCCCCCCATACCCCCCTTTAGACTGCCCATGACTATAAAGCCCTGATGGTTTACATGCTATTTTAATAATAGTATTTAAATAAACCTAGCTCTACAAACCTATCAGCGACTAATTACACGCCAAAGCAGTTGTTTGTATAAAGAAAGTGGGGGGGCTTCGCCCGTTACGTCCTCCCGCCTAAGCGGTTGTTTGCAAAAGGACATGGGGGGCTTCGCCCCCCACATCCCCCTCTTTACACTGCCCATAATTATAAAGCCAAGATGGTTTAAAAGTTTTTTCTAATATTATTAAATAAACATAGCTTCGCCCCCCGCGCCTTCTCGCAAAGTGGTGTTTGCAAAAGGACTTGGGGGGGCTTCGCCCCTCACACCTTCCCCTTTACACTGCCCATGATTAAGAAGCCATGATAGTTTGAATGCTTTTTTCCTACTGTGCAAATCTATAGCTCTACAAGATTATGAGCGACTAATAACAGTTACATGTCGAAGCAGTTATTTACAAATGGAAATGGGGAGGCTTCGCCCCCCCCACACCCCCCCTTTAAACTGGCCATGATGGTTTAAATAATCTCCTCTAATAGTATTAAATCAACTAACCTCTAAAAAAATATCAGCGAATAATTAGACAAGAGAGCAGTGGTTTGTAGAAGGACATGGAGGAGCTTCGCCCTCCCGCCAAAGCAGTTGTTGGCAAAAGGACATGGGGGGCCTTTGTTCCCCCCACATCTTCGCCATTACACTGACCATGACTAAGAAGCCTTATTAGTTTGAAAGCTTTTTTTACTATGTAAATCTAGCTCTACTAGATTATGAGCGACTTAAAACAGTTAAACGCCAAAGCAGTTGTTTGCTAAGAGTCATGGGGGGGCTTCGCCCCCCAAAATCCCCCCTACCCTCTACCTATAATTATAAAGCCATGATGGTTTAAATGTTTTTTCTATTAGTATTAAATGAACCTAGCTCTACAAAACTATCAGCAACTAATTACAAGCCAAAGCAGTTGTTTTAAAAAGGACATGGGGGGGCTTCGCCCCTCCCACACCCCCCCCTTTAGACTGCCAATGATTATAAAGCCATGATGGTTTACATGCTTTTTTAATAATAGTATTTAAATAAACTTAGCTCTACAAACCTATCAGCGACTAAATACCCGCCAAAGCAGTTGTTTGTAAAAAGAAAGTGTGGGGGCTTTGCCCCCCACGCCCTCCCGCCAAATCGGTTGTTTGCAAAAGAACATTGGGGGCTTTGCCCCCCACGCCCTCTCGCCAAAGCAGTTGTTTGCAAAAGGACATGGGGAGGCTTCGCCCCCCACGCCCTCCCGCCAAAGCGGTTGTTTGCAAAAGAACATGGGGGGGGGCTTAAAGCCATGATGATTTGAATGCTTTTTTTCTCCCGTGTAAACCAGCATTTTTTTAATTATGCGACAATTTTACTTTGGAAAAATACAATTTACATTTGTTTAGTTTTTAAAATCACTACAGGTTACTGTTTAGGGTACTTAAAGAAAGAAGTAAGCGAACCATCTAACCCCTTGAGCGTAGTCACGGACATATTCATCACCCAGGAGGCGGGGGACAATAAAGTAGTCATTGACATTGGATAAATCCACAGTAAACCTGGATCTGCCAGGGGCATATTTTCCGTCCAGCAAGGATAACAACCCCATTCGTAATCAGTCTCGTATATACAATTTTAGTGGCGCAGAGATCCGGGTTTTTATCCTTTTGGATCATCGCCTTTTGGACCGCCTTTTTCAGTTTCAGAAGCTTGCTTTTTCTTTGCCTTGGCCTACGGAAGCTCCCAGAGCTCTTGCTCGGGTTCTTGATCCGCTTGTGTGGTGCGGAATAACTGGTCACGAGGACGGCGCCAATGATGAGCCGTCCATGGATCCGCGACCTAATCCTCTTATTTTTGAATCTGGCTATCCTGACTTTATTATTATAAAACTAATTATACTACTATATATGCAAAATTAATTATTATTTTTGTGAATTTCTTGCTTGATTATGTATAGTAAAATTATGTAGGAAACAAATCATTAATCTACACATCTACAACTACAACATCCTACATTCTCAATTCAATTTCATACGTATTTAATTTGTCTTAATATAACTGATCGCATGCATCCTTCTTGGCACAAAAGTTTGTTATTAATACGAATTGCGCTATAAAAATATATTTTTTATCGCAATTTTATACAAAAATTGCGTTTGCTGGGATAAAATTCACATTTGTTTCATCAATGTACTTTTATACATGCAATAGTATCTTTACTCATTGTTTTTTAACGTTTTATTAATTGTACCTAAAAGAAACAATCAATAAATATTTTCTCTTAAATATTTGGAATCAGCTGTTAGTAAAAGGAAAATGACAATGTGTTCCTGTTGGTTCCATCTAGCGTCATTCATATAAACTATTTCGACTGAGGCAACAAAACAGAAATGATCTATCTGAATTTTTATATTTCTAGGCATTGTTTTTTTCAATAATAAACATTTTAACGTAGACTTAAAAAACTAACAATTGATAGGCATGTAGCATGTCATTTAAGTGTTTCGTGAAATACTTATTTTCTAAATTCCACTGTTATTTTCCTTTTATTTTGAAACAATCTTTATTTGTATCCCGTAGTTTACGAAAGTAAATTATTTCCCAATGTTAAACTTATGATGATTTTTTGCAAGTTAAAATATTAAATTACTCTAAAAATACTAAACCAATATGCTTCATAATTTAATGGCATATTCCCTGTGAGATACTTAACGTTTGTGCGAAATTTGGAATTGATTAGTGTAGCGGTTTTTTAGTTACCGCGTTACGTACACACACACTCACACACTCACACACTCACACACTCACACACTCACACACTCACACAGTGACGGACAACGAATCTTCAACTCCGCTGATACATAGACTCGTTCACTTCGTTCACTCATCGATAAACATTTTAACGTAGACTTAAAAAACTAACAATTGATAGGCATGTAGCATGTCATTTAAGTGTTTCGTGAAATACTTATTTTCTAAATTCCACTGTTATTTTCCTTTTATTTTGAAACAATCTTTATTTGTATCCCGTAGTTTACGAAAGTAAATTATTTCCCAATGTTAAACTTATGATGATTTTTTGCAAGTTAAAATATTAAATTACTCTAAAAATACTAAGCCAATATGCTTCATAATTTAATGGCATATTCCCTGTGAGATACTTAACGTTTGTGCGAAATTTGGAATTGATTAGTGTAGCGGTTTTTTAGTTACCGCGTTACGTACACACACACTCACACACTCACACACTCACACACTCACACACTCACACAGTGACGGACAACGAATCTTCAACTCCGCTGATACATAGACTCGTTCACTTCGTTCACTCATCGATTACCTGCAAGGAATTTGTTCTTAAGTCAGTAGAATAAATTATTTCCAAACTAAGAGGATGAATATTGAAATAGTATATTATGTTACTAGGCCAGAAAGTAATTTTACCGGACGATCATGATAGTTCCCACAATCCGGAAAACTTTCTGGCCCAGGTCGAAAAGTTTGCAAGACTGGTATCGGTAATCGGTCACTTTCGAGCCAACAAAAAGGAACAGAAAACATATGTTTCTGTGTCAGTATGATCAAAACGTTTTAGTGATATTTGAACAATCAAACATGCACAAAACCATGGATCATTCAAAATAAACTATTGGCCGTGGGCGCTTATTATTATAGCTGAATATCCACATTTTATACGAAAAGCAAATGTACCAATAAATAAATAATGTAGCATTTTTCAACGGTAAAATACCACACCAGACCCAACAATTGATAAAACAATCAAATCCAATAAATCCACCAAACTAATTAAATCGTTTACAAATCCCGCCGGCGGCAATTAAGAACCTTTTCGATTAAATTAAACGCTCGACTTCCGTTATACAACGTAAGAGCCTTAAGCGATTCCGTCAAACGAATTTAGGACGTTGTTTGCAATCAGCAATTATATTACAATGCTAAATTAAATTGATTGGATTGTACTCGTACAGAGAGAAATTAGTTATTACGAGTTATTAATTGGTTTCATTATCAGTTGAAGAGCTAATTACCATTCCATAATAGAATCACTCTCCCGCTGGGCCTTGGCGGGGACTCAGGTTAATAATTTATCGAGTAATCAAGTAGAAGGAGGAATTAATTGTTTGTATTACGAATCTAGAGGTGACCATTATGTTTTCGTCAAAACATAATCTTTGTGCGCAGTGTTTTTTGTGTGTGTGATTTTAGTACAAAATGTCTTCCACTCTAACGCGTGTTTATGGAAATACTGTAATTTATAGCTTTGAACAGGTGAGAAGATTATGATAAAAAATTAAAACCCCAATGTGACACACCTACAAAAAGTTCTTCAGCGTAAAACTGTAGGATGTTTAACCGGCTTTATTTTCATCCGCTTATTTTTAAGCCTAAGCCTACTGGTTCACATTTCACTTGCAAACACAGTAACTTGACGCAAAACAGGGGTTTTAAAATAAATTTCGGAAAAAAGAATACATTTTTCAAAACACTTGATACTTCGAAGTCTCACACTAGTAGCACTGTTGCCAATTGTTGCGTCTTGGTCGTCAATGTTTGTTGGCCGATCAGGTTTCAAAATACTCTTCGATTGAGTAGTATGACCTCTTGATTAAATAGTCCTTCGCAAATTATTCTTGAAGGTTTCGATTTTTTCAATTTGTATGATTTCAAGTGGTACTCTGTTAAATATTTTCCCATATCGATATCTTGGGCGCCTTTTGCATAAGCTTGATGACAACGGGGTATTACACGGGCGTCTTTCTTGAGCCTTGTGTTGTAATAATGGACTTCTTCGTTTCTTGAATAAATTTCAGGTTTTCATTGACAACAAGAGGTGATTTAAGTATTGAAAAGAGTTGGCATTGTTAATATAAACGTAATTTTATAAACTACGTTAATTAACTTTCATAAACCAAACCCCTACTTATATTACTATTTAAAAATATACGCCACGACTTACAAAGCTTTGGCTTCGAGATCAAACGGGCAGTCATCCTGCTTACCTGGAACAAAACAATAAAACAATGCATTAATTCATCACAAATAATTGACTAACTGTTCACAGAATTTATAATCACAGAACTGAATTGCACACAAAAATGTAACGGAACACTTTGCTTAACAAGGACAGTTCTAGGGAAGAAATCATTATTCAAATGTAACGATCTGGACTACACGCGACGACCAAATCAAAAGGCTCTCAGAAATGAGAAGATAAAAAAGTAATTTTGCCTTTAAGATTGACCCTTTAGTGGAATAAAATTATTACTACACTCGCTTGTTGTGACGTCAACGTTTTTGTTAAGTTTTAAGTGGTTTTATTTCACGATATCTTAAAAAGCAAACACACTGTTGAAATTAAACGAGTACTAGACGAATTTTAATTTCTAAATGACTTAGGCCCATAAAACTTGTTTGTTGATTGGATATTTTTTAAATAAATGATTATTCTTCAAATCATTCAGTTCAAAAACTTATAAAAAAGTGTTAACTTTTTTTAGCAATGTGTAAGAAAGTTACACTTTTATTACTTCAGAAAGAGACGAATTTATAAGAGAAAGTAAGATCTATGAGTTTTCCTCCAAGGAAGAAACAAAGAAGCACGGTCCTGAAAATGAATACGGCAAAACAACTTGTAAAGAAACTTTAATTACATTTTTTTGTCCACGTCAGCGGCCACGTTTTTATTTATGAATTTTCAAATATATTCCGAGTCAAATGACGTGGTATAATCCACCCTTGTAAGACTACTGTTTGTTTTAGCATTTGATCTGCAGGCGGCCTGGGTCACGTCATTTTAAGCGATCTATATGTGTCTTGAATTTAAAAAAAGACCTCGGAGCTGGTCCATACAACAAAATAAAAGAAAAAGTTTCTATTGAAGAGGATCTCATGTAACATGTATTCAAATAGCTAGTCTGTGTATAATTCTGTAATAAAGAAAACGTTTAATTAATTGACGTAGGCTTGTTATATTCAAATTTGGTAAAAAGTATACGATATATATCTTAAACATTTTTAACGTTTCACTATTAACCTATCCAGTCCCTTAAATGTAAACATATTTATCATCTCGATGCCTAAAGCAGGGCTTGTAACAGTTCTTGAGGTTGAAAAAAATAAAAAAATAACTAAAATAAGAAAAAAATAACCAAAAAATAAGCTTTTGTAAACAAAAAATGTTGCTAAAAATTAAAAAACCGGCGTTATATTGGGGATAACACATTCTTAACCCTGGTAAAAAAGAAAATCTCGACAGACTAATCACAAATCAGCCTAGATTTGACGGCGAGACTTGGTTTTCATGCAACAAGACTTGGTTTTCACACAATGTAGGATGACGAGATTCGTCTGCCACGATGCTGCTACGAGATCGTCTGACAGACGAATAGTGTGAAAAGGGCTTGTAGCAGTTCTTGAGGTTGAAAAAAATTAAAAAAATAACCAAAAGCAAAAAAAAATAACAAAAAAATAAAAAAAACAACCTGTTACAAGCCCTGCTAAAGACATTGGCTGAAATGAGGAAACAAAATAAATTACATTATAACATCAACAAATAAACATAACACCAGTAAACATTAACTTTCGGTGACTTTATCAAAAACCCTACTTTGTTTCCACGGTTATTGAATCATAAAAAATCCGTGACGATAGTAATTTGTTATTGTGGACCAAGAACCACACCATGACCGAGGACATTTTGGTCGCCCTTGAATATGTGAGGGGACAATATAGTACTTTATAACGTGAAAGCATATTCGAAAAAATACATATATCCTTGTGGGAGAGAGCCTCAAAATGCAAATATGGCCTGAGGGAGGACCCCCAAACCAAAACCCCAAGCAATTTGTCCCGGAGAGACGAGAGACTCTGATATCCGAGACCGCCATTTCATCAGCAGGCGCCGCCCTGCCCTCCAGTGGCCGCTGATTGAATTACGGCTCTGGTAACAATGATGGCAAACGAGCGCACTTCTCTCAAAAATATTGTTTAAAAAACGCAGATTTTTTAAACAAATCTTCAATAAATACTACCGCCAAAGGATAGGACTGTATTGCTTATTTTATGAAGCTTTAATAGTCCGATGTACAAAGAATATTAAGATATTCTTTTTTTCAACATTTAACTTTAACCTTATGCTGTTGTCATCATTTTCAACGACACTTAATCAATTCCGAATCTGTTCTACCCAGTAGCACGCTGGTCTGGGATCGTGACCAGCCGATAAAATATCTGTAGTCAATGTTCATACTGTTGGCAACATGTTAATAAACAATACACCCAATGGCCATGTTACAGTGAATAGGGTTCAACCTGTGTCGAATAGCATTGATGCTCTTTCGTATGCTACAACGCACTGATCGGTCCTACCCTGAAATGATGAGGTAGACAAGTGATTTGATCGACTAATTGATTAGTTGATCATCTAGTCAACTGATTGATCAATCGATGTTCCTAGTAAATTATTCTTAAAACATTTTATATTTCATCACATTTAACCTAGTAGTCTATAACCGATCAGAGATGTTTCTGGCTTTAGCTCGTTCGACTGGTTCGATCGACTGTTCGATGCGGTGACTTTTCGACTAGTGGGAACGACTTGACTAGTCGATGTGCAAACCTAAACGACTATTCACAAGTCTAAAATGAAAAGTAGCCGATGATTTCATCACCACTACACAGTAGCAGCCGGGCCAGTCTGAGACCTTGGTTGGCCGATATGATCTGCGGAAATCGCTGCCATAATCACCGTGGAGGGGGGGTGACGTCACCGCTGCCACTCAAACCGCCTAATTTATGGACTCGGGTAAATGAGGCCCGCTGCCTGCTCGCCGCTATCTGGACACAACATGACTGTGGGGATCGTATGTCGATTATAGTAGTTAAGCTGATATTGGCCTAAGCTGATATTGGCGTGCTGATATTGGCGTGTATCAGATACAATTGACACTGATATTTTGTTGTACTTGATACAACAAAGTGTTAGTGACTGATACTAACTGATACTGAGGCTCTACTCATTTAAACGTATCTGTGTAGCTTGTGTATCAACATTTTCATGGGCAATTCAATTTACAATCAAAACAACTACCTACTATAGTGCCCTATAAAGACTACAAAGACCTCACATAACGTAAGTACATAAAAATGAGTAGAGATTCAGATATTTTCAGTTTGTATCAGTTAGTACGAACGATACTAATTGATTATTTGTGCGTACCAGTACAACCCGAAATCATTATCTGTTACAACTATATCAGTCGTACCCGATTACAGCTCATAGTAATCGTGGACTCAGTATCAGGTATAAGTCAGGTAGGTATACGTCTCAAAACTGATAGAACTGTATCAGATTACTACTCTGTATTAGTATGTTCTATGGTATCAGGCAGGTACTTTTATCTGATAAATCTGTTTGTATCTTACACTTGCAAAAGTAGTCTGTATCGGTGGCTGATACGTGGAAACATCTCTAATGTGTTCACTTCTATATACTCTAACAGGCTCTAGGATGGTTATTGGCCACAGCTAGGAATTTCCAGCTGCAGGGTGTCTAACATCCACTTGAATCGACGTCAACTTGTTCACGACAAACATGAGATTTTCTACTTTAAATACTTGAATTTTTAGAGTTATTTGAGTTAGAACACTAAAATAGATCCATTTATTTTTTAATTACTATTCAAGAAATTACATTTAATAGATTATACTAGAGATCGCCAGTGGTCGAAAATTCGACCAATTTTCAAAATGACAAATAGGGATAGGTAATTTTATAAATAATCCCCGCATAAACCAATGCGTTTCTACATACATTTCATATTGTACATATTTTCCATGTAAACACATAATATAACCAAACTGGGGGCCCAAAAACAAAAGAGAAAGACTCAGTCCTTGAATAATAATTTTACTTCATTTCTGCCTTATGGCATGGTTTTTAGTAATTAGTATTTTATTAAGATAATGACTATTTTATTATGATTCCATGTTTATTTTTTAAGAATAATTATTGAATCAGAGGAAAGTAAAACTTCAGTCATCAAATCAGTTTATCCTGTACACTCCTTACCACAGTTCTCTCCCTCCCTCCATTAATTCCTCACTCTCTACTTCCAACCTTCTTTCCACGTTTCCCTCCTTTTCTCCTTCATTCTCTTCTTACCATCTCTCCTCCCTTCTTTCCTACCATTTGGAACTTTTTCCCTCCTTCCCTCTCTTCCTATTATTATCACAAAAATGCAATATATATTTACCATTATCCAACAATAAAAACAAAATTTGAATATAATGTGTTCATTTATACTCCGGTTGCCAAGCCCGGTGACAGGATTTTCGGGCCCCTGTGCAATTGAGAAACCCGCCTTTTTTTACTCATCTCGATTCTGGGCCCCATTTTTACTAATCTCGCGTCGATCCGGGCCCCCTGTGAGTCCAGGCCCCTGTACATTTGCCCCCCCCCCGTCGCCGGCCCTGCCGGTTGCATGTCCATGTTAGTACATTGGATGGTAGAAACTTAATGTACTTTTTCCTTCCCTTTTTATCAGAACATTTTTATCTCTTAATCCTATTTTAGCAAATAAACTTGATTTTTCCATATATATGTAAAATGGAACACATTTGAGTATGATATCCCTAATCTTCTCTAAGTAGTCCTGATTTCAATCAAATTCTATATTTTCACTCCATGCCCCAATTAACTGTGGCTTAATGTTTCTATCTTTATTTAAATGACATGTTTTTTGGAGGGGTTTAGTAAATATAATCAATGTTTCTACATCAAATCTTTACTCTACGAAAAATAGCATGTGATAACAGCTACATATGATGCTAACTTTGTTTACATTTGGTTATAATATCACCAAAACAGCAACTCATAAGGCTAAGTTTTTCTTGAAATTTCAAATTGAATTTTCTACCTTTCTAAAAGACAAACATAAATTTCAATGGGATTTTGCACATCTACAGGAAAATAAAATTCTATAGGTGTGCTTAGATTTTTGCTACGTTGCACACAAGCTGAGAAAAAAGGAGTACAAAAACCTTATGGAAAAAATGCTTGTCTATTAATATAAAGATGTTTATGTTTACATTATATTTGGTTATGAGATTAAACTCTAGTCTAATAAATACAAATTGCCTTTGTAACTACTCTAAGAAGTAGCATAATAATACGCTACTACAAACTCTCATCCTATACTCTTATATGAGCAATGTTAGAGGAATGATGTACAATTATCTTTGAAGTCACCTGCGCTGGTTTTTTGTTTACTTCATCAACTGTTTTTGTCTCATGAGGTTGGTTTATCATCTCCATGTGTTTTTCTGCTAGTTCCGTTGATTTGTACAAGTTGACCATCTAGTGACACATCCTCTCGTAGCAAATGCTTGTATGTCTTTTGAGTTAATTCCTAGAACTCATAGAACTATTAAGTTTATCCTCTTGATCACGAAAGTTATACAAGACTTGATAAGTTTTTTAGGTCGGCATAAAATTTTGCAAATGGTTCATGTTTGTCCTCTCTCATAGATCTTATAAGAGATATCACTCATATACAGAATCACACAAACAAGGTGATTCAAAAGTGACAAGTGTTTGCAAGACAGTTTGTGTTGAGTTGATTTATAAAACGGCGTTTAGTTCAGATTTCAAAACGATGGTACTGTAAATTAATACAGTAGTTAATTATGTGAACGAAGATTTTTTAATGAGGAACAGTAAAGAACGCGACAGCGGTCAGAGATTATACGTGAACGCGCGAGAAACAAGACACCATCTCAGAGTGCTGAGGAGGTTGAAACATCAGCAGTATTCAGCAACCGCTCTCGGCCAATCGGAGTGCACACTGCGCGAGGCTAGCAGACAGTCGTCATCAGCAGTTTCGTGCGAGGCTACACTGCATACTGGAGCTTAACTACATCCCAGAACATACAACTAGATAGATTTTTTCTGTGTTGATGTTAAAAATCTATTACGGGAACCAAATATCGGAAGGAGATTTTAAATTCGTAATAATTATACCGAGCAAATATGAGTATAAAGGATATCCAGGTTTAGCCTATGTCACGCACACACATAGGCACGTGCGCACACGCACGTTACAATAGCTTTGTTTATTGATTTACAATAGGTTAAGATAATTTTGTAAACGAGATAACGTACATAATATGTTAATAGTTATAACGTATAACTACAAAACACAACATTTTTGATTATTAGATTATACTCGTATTATCTCAAAGTGGAAAAAATCCTAAAAGATTGCGTCTTTGTATTCGTAGGTAGGGTTTTGTTGTACACAGTACTTCACTGATGTTGCTTTAGCTTGTTTAAAACCGAGAAAAAAAACCCTTAAGGGATTCAAAGGTTTCGTTATTTTTCAATAATATAAATTCGTATGTTACCGGGGTAACATTATCATTTTTAGGTCATCTATGATTTTTGACATTTAAAATTGTTCGAATTTGTGAACCTAGACCTGAAGAAATTTCTCAGAGAAAACCATCAACCAAAGAGGAATGCACGTATCAAGGTTCCAAAGAGGAATGAACAAACCAAGGTTCAGGTCAGTATACATTTTAATTTTACGAATTAAGTGTTATTAGTCGTATTTCAATTATATGTTTTCACAGTATACATACTTCAGTTTTTAAATAATATTCAGTATACATACTTCAGTTTTTACATAATATTCTCGCGAAAATACCGCAAACGATATTTCCACTTTTACGTCTGCAAATAAGAAATTAGACCCATATACATCACTTTAATCACGAGGTCATATCGTGCCGATAACACGGCACGGATGATACATCCCAATGTAACACCAGCACAACGCCGTGATTGGATCACTTCCATCACGGAGGCCGACAATCCGTGACTCATCGCCGGCTCGGCCCTTGTATGGTTTTGGCAGTGACAGCCTCCCACTGCTCGCCGATCTGACATTGATCTACATACAAAAACTGATTTTATTTGAATTAGCTGATGACAAATTATTGATAAATTTATAACTGCATAGCTTCATGGGATGGCGAATTAATAACTGTCCCGGTTTTCTTCAAAAGCAAAGATATTTTTTCGTCTATTTAGACGAGAACTAATAAAAAAGTGGGAAAAACTAAACTCACGATGAAATTTATGAATAAACTAGGATTTATGCAGAATGCACACATATTTTTATAACAAAAACTTTTTTTAAAACTAATAGTGTAGGAAAACTATAAACAAAACTAAATAGCCGGTATAGCTAACCTACAGTTGGCATTGCAATACATTTTCTCGTAACCGCCTTGAATTTCTTAGGCGGTTCAACAATGTCAATACAGTCGATTTTGGTCCGTTTGGATCCAAGCATCTGACTGGCCAATAAAATCAGGTTATTGGCAGCGCAATTCCAGCGGCGGGACAGCACCATAAACTTCAAACCGTCACGGTAGAGTTTACAAAAAATGCACTTCGTTACGTTTCTTATTATCTAATCGACGCTGTAAAATAATTATTCGTAAAAAGAAGGATTTCGTTATTAAAACCCAAAAGCTAAAACAAAACACCGTCTCGGTAGTTTACAAAAATTGCATTTCGTTACGTTTCGTATTATCTAATCGACGCTGTAAAATAATTATTCGTAAAAAGAAGGGTTTCGTTATTAAAACCCAAAAGCTAAAACATAACATTGTCTTGATAGTTTACAAAAATTGCATTTCGTTACGTTTCTATCTAACCGACGCGCGACGCTGTAAAATATTACTGTAGAAAAGGAGGATTTCAGCTAAAACCAATTCCACAACCCAACTGCATCAAACACAGCAATTTCAATTTAAATTTCAATACACAAAATTGCAATTTCAACACACAACCTACAATATAAGCTCCATAAGACCGAATAAAAATTAATAATCTTTTTTTGCTGTAATCGACAATAATTTCAATTATATTACATTACACAGTATTACACCACAACACAACGTACAGCAGCTGAGTCGCACGTTGTTGTTTGCCGACGGAGAGCGAGAGTGACGCCGCGGTTGTGGGTTTGTGGGCCAGTGGGTCACCGTGTCAGCGGGCCGCGAGCGGGCGAGGGAAGGTCTAGGTGACGGCACTGGGCACAGGTTGCGTCACAGTCAGGGGCAACAGGTGGGGTGGACAGAGCTTTGCAGAGAGAAGAGCCAAATTGAGGCGCAGGTAAAGGTAAGGTGGACATAAGTTTTGCTGAGGAAAGAGCCGAGCTGGGACACATGTACCTAACAGAAAAATGCAGGGGACATGCCAGAGAAGTGCTGGGATGAGCTGAGGCACATGTAGGGTGAACTTTGCAGAGGGCAGAGCAGGGAAGAGCTCAGCTGAGGCATATGTAGGGTGAACTGGTATGAGCTTTATTTGTAGAGGGAAAAGCAGGGAAGAGCACGTGTTGAGGCATATTTAAACTCGACTGAGCTTTGCGATGGGAAAAGCTTAGCTTTATGGCGGTAGCGAAAGGTCTAGGTTACTTCATAGGTTGTGAAAAAAGCGCAAGTGGAGTGGACAGAGCTTTGCTGAAAGAAAAGCTGAGCTGAGGCACATGCAACGTAAACTGGACTGAGCTTTGCAGAGGGATAAGCAGGGGAGAGGTTAGCTGAGGAACATGTAGGGTGAATTTGTCAGCGCTTATATAGCAGGGAGAAGAGCAGATGATCAAGGTTACTTCACAGCTTGTGTCAGAGGCGCAGGCAACCTGTACAGGTGGAGTAGGCAGAGCTTTGCTGAGGGGCAAGCTCTGCGAACGAACACAGAGCTACACATCTGTGTATGAACTACGCAGAGATTTGCAGGGAGAAGAACTTAGCTTTAGGGAGGGATGGGGATGTCTAGGTCTAGTTTTGCAGAGGGAAATGTTGAGTTAAGGCACGGGATAAGGTGAACTGGACAGAGCTTTGCAGAGAGAAATGCTTGGCTTTAAGGTGTGAGAGGAAGGTCTAGGTTACTGGTGCGTCAGAGGCACCGGCACGCATGTGGAGTGGGGAGCTTTGCACAGGAAAGAGCTAAGCTAAGGAACATGTAGGGTGGACTGAAGTTTTTAATGGGTAAGTTCTTACCCTCAGAGAAGGAGCAAAGGTCTAGCTTATAGTTCACAGGTTGCGTCAGCGGTGAAGGTACAGGTGGATGGGGCAGAGCTTTGCGAAGGGAAATACCCCCGTTGCAGCAGACCTGCATACTCAGCGAATTTCAAATGCAAAACAACGTATTTCAAGCAAACATAGCAAGATTTGACATGTTTTGTTAAGCTCCATAAGAATAACATGGGAAATGAGTATGCAGGTTTGCTGCTACAGGTATATTAAAACTGGATGGTTTTAATTCAATATTTAGTAGATCTGAACTAGAAGAAGCCATTTACCAAGTTTTATCAAGATATGTTGAGAAATAAGCGAGATATAGAATTTTACTTATTTCCCATAAGGTTAACATTGGGACAACGTACTGTGTTTACCACTTTCAATATCTCGGTAACCAATGGGCATAGAGCAGTGATTCAAAATACTAAATTATTTGTTTTTTTGAGCTGAATTCAATGGTGCCCACAAAAATTTGATAAATTTTATTTTTCTATGTAAAAAACTCAAAAAACCCATTTTTGGGGGGGTTTATCCCCCTTTACCCCCCCTTCCGATGGTCCGATCGGGCTGGTTCACGAACTCGTCCAATTGATTACCACTTTACATGTCCGTACCAAATTTCATAAAGATCGGACCATTTTTGCGGCCGCTATCGTGCTAACAGACACATATATATATATATATATATATATATATATATATATTTTTTTTTTTTTTTTTTATTGTTTAATTCACAACTTAGGGCTGCTAAAAGTATTTGTAAAAATAATAATAAACTTGATTTTATAACAAACAAAAATAATAATAATAGAAAACCAAATTTTTGAAAAGATATTAAATATAAAGAAAATCAATCAACCACCTTGGCCCAGGACATTAATTAATTAACAAATGTTATCTATCAGGAAGATACATATGACTGATGTTTATTTATATTTAAGGTTAAGTTTTCATTCACCGTGATGATGGTATAATTACCGAAACACGTGTCGTGATTTTTAAATAAAATAATGATAAAAGGGTGCTCAAGTTTATTATTATTTTTACAAATATATATATATATATATATATATATATATATATATATATATATAAATTCGAACGAATAGTGTTTTTTGCTTCTGGGGGCCCCAAAACGAAAAGTTATAGTGGTCCCGAGCTTAGGTCTTACCATGAGACCTACGGTAATAGCTTCTTCCCTATAGGGGAAATTCGCTAAAACGGAGCTGGGGCACATATAAGGTGAAGGAATTACTTTCCTCCGACATTCACACTACGGAGGGGCCTCAGAGAGCCCTCAGATTTCAAGCATGTTATAACCACCATTACAGCATTCTTTTTACAAGAAAAAAATAGTCCTTCAGACTTATCAAATAGTTGGTCAAGTGGTCATCACAACCGAATACAAGTGTGATGATGAATCTGACATGGTACAGACCAAACATAAATGAGGTTGTAAAGGATGAGAACCCCTTAAAGTTATTCAAGCGTACTGCACTAATCAAAAAGATGTTAAGAATGGAGATGTAGGCCACGCGTCACTAAGCGGGCGTTACATGTTACGTCACAAAGGCAGGCGGGCCCTTCAATACGGGCTGGATACGAGACAAAGCCTTGTCCGTGAAAGGACTGTCTCAACGAATCTAAAATATGATTGGGAAACATTCAAATATTTTAACTTGGTCCCAAATGCCTAGGAAGAGCCCATAACAATAAGCAACAATAAAAGAAATCCACCTTCGATTAATATGAGATTATATGAATCGCATTTTATAACGACAGCCAAGTTGTTGTCGTCGAATAAAAACTCTATAATCCTGATTTGCATTACGTCAGCAAGTAGAATATCGGGATTTCCTTGATGATAAGATATATTAGCTGCAGTAAATTTATGTCAAGGCTGAACAGCTGTTACGGATTACTATTCAACTTAAGTCGCAGAGGACGCAAGCAATCATCTACGAATAATGTCAGTGTTTGAAATTTAGAAACAGCATACCAGAAGTTTAAGGACAAAAAGTGTGGTTCTACAGTAATTATATTTCAGGGAGACAATATTGATGACGGCTGAACCAAGAAATGCAGCGAAGTTAGCGAATTCAACTCAGGTGCAGACAAATTCTTTTCTCACTGCCGAACACTGAATAATACGATGATAACAGACACTATATTGCTCAAGAATCGATAATTACTTAACTCAACGGAAGGTGGAACCGACAGTAGTAGTATCAAAGCGCGACCCAGATGAAGGTGCTGCTATACATACACGTCACGTCACGTCACGTCCACTTTCGATGGGAATTAAACCTGTGTAATCAAAAGGAACCGGCTATCCATACACGTCACGTACATGTATAACCGGTTCCATTCGATTACACAGGTTTAATTCCCATCGAAAGTGGACGCGACGCGACGTGACGTGACGTATATGTATAGCAGCACCTTGAAGCAGCAACAACCTAGACCTTCGTTGTCAGAAGCTTTCGCCGGTAACTCAATGTTACACGTCATTGCTGAGGCACAAAGGAAGGTGGAACCGACAGTAGTGTGAGGCGCGACCCTGATGAAGCAACAACCTAGACCTTGGTTATCGGTCGCTTTTCGCCAGTAACACAATGAGGGAAGTGAATAAAAAGAAGTAAGTGCTAGAAGTAATTACTATATAGTAGTAGCATTTTCTCTTTCCCAAGTGAATAAAGAAATGCTACTACTAGGTAGTAAGTACTATGGCTAATCTTAAGCCTCTGAAGTAGTTACTATAGTAGTACTTACTACCAGGAAGTAGATGCTATCTTTGTTTTGCTATCTTTATCTACCGATACCTTTAAGTTTGATCTGTAAGGACATGTTTCCAGGAAGGAGTGACCTGTACTGTGTTAGGAAACTTTATCCATTCATGCGCTCTTGCTGCTATGTGGTCCATCACATAATTAATGGTTTTACTAACAGTTGAACGAATAAAAGGCGAAAAGAGACGGTAGGGAATGGTTTCATTGAATTAGAAATATTAACAGTTCACAACCTTTATATATTTGAAACAATAAAACTTATTAAAGAAAATCAAATAAAACATTTTCAGGATAATCCTCACCCATATGAAACCAGAAACTACATTTTGACTAATCGTTATAGATTAGAATTAATTGTATAAGAACAAAACAACCCACATGTGTGAGAAGTTTTTTTTTTAAATTTGCCTAGAAAATTAATGTCCAAAGTCAGTTATAGACCAATTACAGTCAAAAGTACTGACTGTAATTACAGTTTGTAAGTCATGAATGAACCTTATCATGACTTAAATGAATATTTAAATGTGGTATCCTAATAGAATTTTACCTTTTTTCACAATGATATGAAATATTTTTGTTTTGATAACTGTAAAACTGGAGTAAAAAAACAGTAAAAGTTGTTATTACACTTTATATTAACTAAAATTTATCCTATACTCTTATATGAGCAAGTACCTGGTGGACCGAGCCTTGCTCGGTGTTATTTCATATTTACCAGTTCATCCAGATACTATAAAATATTTCAATATCATAAAATTGATAAATAGAAACCTATTTATTGCTCCATGGACTCTTCATCCCACTTGCTGTATTTTCCCTTGATGGCTGTAGATTCCAAACAGCTGTTATGATTACTTCATTTGTTTACACTTTCCTTGTTTATTTTCGTTGCTATCACGGCAACCTATAAGGCCAATGTTAAAATTTTACAACTTTAAAATTCGATTTATTACATTATTAGATTTTCTCTGGCCAAGTAATCTGCATAAAAGACATTTTTGAGCCATAAATTACTTATTTCCAGACTTTGAAGGAGAAAACCTCGGAGCCGTTTTTGAGATCCTTGTGCAAGCAAGCAAGCGTACAAGCATACAAGATAACACTGCTCGTATAAGAGTATAGGATGTTATCGTCCGGTCTTGTATGCTTCCTTGCACAACGACCTCAAAAACGGATCCGAGGATTTCCTTCAAAGTCTGGAAATAAGTATTTTTGACTCAAAAACGTGTTCTAAGCGGATAACTCGGCCGGAGAAAATCTAATAACGTAATAAAACTAATTTAAAGTTGTAAAATTTTAACATTGGCCTTATGAGTTGCCTTAATAGCAACAAAATAAACAAGGAAAGTGTAAACATATTAAGAAATCATAACAGCTGTTTGCAAACTACAGCCATCTAGGGAGAATACGGCGTGTGGCATAAATATTGCATAGAGTAATAACAAGATTTTTATTTATAAATTTTATGACGCTGAAATATTTGATAGTAATTGGGATGAACTGGTAAGAATGAAAAACCGAGCAAGGCTCGGTCCACTAGGTACTATATGTTAAGGGACTTCAAGCGAATGATGATGTATGACATATAGACCTCATTTATTTATATTAACTTTATAAGACAATTAATTATTGACACTGTTTATGTTATACTATGTGTATACAATGATAAATAAAGATGTTTTGATCGATTGATTGAACGCCAACATCCTCTGCCATACCACTTTGAAAACCCGGATCTACGACCGTTCGCAAAAATAGTTCCATCCTTTTTCGTTGGCTTTACAAACCTCCCCGTGACTTTTCGGTTTCCGGCAGAAATTTGTGTGTCAAAAAATCGCAATACCGTTCTCAAACCGAAGAAGATTTTTACTACTAACTAGTCGACGCTCATGGTAAACTTTGCGCTCCCGAACCTGCATGAACATAGCCATGATCGAAACTGACAGAAAAATGGAGTCTGCACAGTACCAGACTCCAAGAATTCGAAGAAAATGCTAACCTGAGGGAGTAGGATCAAGGTTTTATTCACAACAATTCGAAGTAACTACTACTTAATCTTAAGAATGTAGAGTAAATACTACCACCAAGTTCTTTTTCACTTGAAACGAAGTAATTACTCCAAAATCTACAAAAAGGAGCACTTACTACTTTTTATTCACTTCACTCAATGTTACACGTTATTGCTGAGGCACAAAGGAAGGTGGAACCGACAGTAGTATCGAGGCGCGACCCAGATGAAGCAACAACCTAGACCTTGGTTGCCGGTCGCTTTTCGCCAGTAACACAATGTTACACGTCATTGCTGAGCCACAAAGGAAGGTGGAACCGACAGTAGTGTGAGGCGCGACACAGATGAAGCAACAACCTAGACCTTGGTTGCCGGTCGCTTTTCGCCAGTAACACAATGTTACACGTCATTGCTGAGGCACAAAGGAAGGTGGAACCGACAGTAGTGTGAGGCGCGACCCAGATGAAGCAACAACCTAGACCTTGGTTGCCGGTCGCTTTTCGCCAGTAACACAATGTTACACGTCATTGCTGAGCCACAAAGGAAGGTGGAACCGACAGTAGTGTGAGGCGCGACACAGATGAAGCAACAACCTAGACCTTGGTTGCCGGTCGCTTTTCGCCAGTAACACAATGTTACACGTCATTGCTGAGGCACAAAGGAAGGTGGAACCGACAGTAGTGTGAGGCGCGACCCAGATGAAGCAACAACCTAGACCTTGGTTGCCGGTCGCTTTCGCCGGTAACACAATGTTACACGTTATTACCCACTCCGCTCTCACGTACTACACTCATTATTACTTCACTCTCGTGTGTTAATGCTTCACCTCACCGGTTTAACTCAATAATAAACCAAGTTTAGGTATGCCAACGGTAACTTTTCAATCAGCGTTACTGATAATATAAATAGTTGTTGTCTAGAGTATTACGTACATAGACAAAACAATGCATGGATAGCTTACCTGCCTATCAAACTTCAAACTTTTTAATCATAAGGGTTTTAAAGAAAACATTTTAAGAAAAACTCTTACGATAGTTACTTGATACATGCAACTTATAATCACGTGAAGTGGCTGATTAAATTTGACTTGATCGTGAATCTAGGAAGCTGAATCCCCTGAAATTCTGGGGACGACTGAGACTAACTACAGTAACTATGACCGTTTGACAGCCTCTGTTAAAGTTCAAATTGGTTCAAAACGAAGACATTTTGGAGCACTACAGTGACAAGAAAACTTTAAAAAAGCAAATACATAAATGTTTCCTTTGGTAAATAACATCATTAACATGTCTACTGCAAAATTACCTATTCTCTTGAGAATCGTGTAGGGTATTAGGTATTATCTAATGGTTTTTATTTTTGGCTTTTAGCTTTTGACAACATTCTGTGTTTGCCTTTAATAAACACTTCGGATCATCTGTAACTGCCGAACACGTTGGTCAGAACGAAAATGGGATCTGAACTTTCAGGTCCAAGGCAAAACACAGAACTGCAATATTAAAATTACATTGATTTGTTATATGAGGTTTGATTGTACGAAGGTAAGCTTCGAACTCCAATAACATAAATACAATTTACGCTCGTGTAATCGAGAACATGCAGTGACGGGGAATCCCTTTCAGCCACGGCAAGTGATCCATGTCGGCGTGGCGGCCGTGGCACTGAGTGCGAGCCGCGAAGGAAGCAATGCTGCCAATACCGCCGCGCTGAATGGCGGAACCGGTTCGGCCGGAGGAAGCAGTGTTGCCAAGTCACCGGCGAAAGTGACGGCTACACTACAGCGCTACACTGCCACATTCCCTCACAGCGGCTGTCAGAACGTAACTGTCGGCAGCTGGCCGGGTTTGGGTTCGGCCGGTCGTGCTTGTGGATGGATGTGGGCGCCGCGCCGGAGTCAAAGCAAATCGCGGCCCCGAGAACAGTGGGCATTTAAATTTTTTGATTTTATGATTCGTTTGAGGTAGTTTTTACTTCATTATGATCTAAGTTGTGACGTGAGAGAAAGGAAAGTCGAACATCATCTCTTGGCGACTCCTATTACTATTAAACTGAATACTTCTTACAAAAATGCATTTTCTTTTAATTTTTTTTAACTCCGTTGATATACAAATAAGTTTATGTAGTGGAATTCATTCGTCATTTATACTTACATTTAGAGAGAGCCAATCAACAAGTGTTCGGGATCTTACCTGGAAGAACAATTACACAGTTAAATATAAAGTATTAAAGGTACAGTACAGTACCTATTATATAGTTCAAAGTAAACTCATAACTACATAATTCATAGCTACATTATAATCTTCTGCAGAGGTTCCCAAATGGCGGATTGCAACTTGATTTTATCCGGATCGCCAGAGACAAAATATTGATCCAAAATTAGAAACAACATTTTGTGGCTCCTAAACGGCAAAACGCGTTAAAATACGATGTTCAATTATAAAATTGCAAAATATGTATCTTGATCGAAGTAACAACTACTAGAATAACAACAAACAAATCCAACAAATCCTATGAGTCATTATAGTAACAGATTATATTATTCATCTCTTAAAACACCACACCTTGCTCGTTTGTATCAAGGATTGGCCAGATGGCCTTTTTCTATGCTCTAAAAAGCATAGTGGTCTTTGAATAAAAAGAAAGACATCTACAGATCGACTCAAGTAACTTGGCCCAGTCCGCCCGTAAGACAAATAAGTATTGATTTTAACACCGGGCTTAAGGACGTCCTGGGCCACGTTATATGACTCGGACTGTGCGTTGTATCCTCTCGCGCGCATTTCGCATTCACCGACGCCCGTGTGTAGCGGCGCGAGTGGTTGCGACAGCGCACTTGTGTATGCGAGCGCGTCGTGGGATTGTGCAAGTGCACGCACCGCACTTCACACCTCTGTCGGGCACGCTCGACGGATCAAAAACTGGATTGTACTTTAATATACAATTTGCGTTTTAAATTTTAAATTTGTTTAGCAAATAATATTTTGATATTAAAATATCTCAGATATTTCATCTTCCTCGAAGACTTGATTTCTTAAATCTGTTGTAAATTAATCTAAAAAATAAATATTTATTCAGTGGGGTATGAGATTTATTTAAGTTTAATGGTAAAAACCATTATATTGCTTCCTACAGGAGAAGTAAAAATTACTCTAGCTTGGTACCAGGTCAGCGAAGCAAGGAAGATCATGGCAAAAGTTTCAACGACATATCGCATATATTAACACTTTGAAAGTGCCTAAATACGGTATTACAAAAGATTTTCAGAAATCTTCTAGGGGAGGACCCCCGGACCCGATCTCTTTGCAAAGTAGGAATCCTGCTTCCCGTCTTGGTAGTTTACAATCCGGCCACCTTACTAGAAAAAGAACTGTTGAGTATCATCTCTCTACAATCCTGGCTGGATGGAGTAACAACGAGAGTTGTCCGACAGGTGTTGGGCGTAGATGTTGAGGTGAACCCGAGGATGAGATGTGTACGATAGCACCTTTAATCCTTCTGGTCACCTTAAAGGTGCTGCTATACATATAAGTCACTTCACGTCACGTCGTGTCGCGTCCGTTTTCGATGTGAATGAAACCTGTGTAATCAAATGGAACCGGCTGTACATACCGTCGCGTACTATGCGAATGAGAATGAGAGGACGTAGCGCCCAGTGCAAATGCGAATATATTAAGGCAACCCCCCCCCCCCCCGAATCACCGTGTGTGAACGCGACGTGACGTAACGAGCATGTATAGAAGCACCTTTACAAGGAAAGAACAGTTGAGTATAATCTCTTTACACTCCTGGAACACAGCCACAACAGGTGTGTTTGCATGCGGTCTCTTACAGGTGTTGGGCGATGTTGTGGTGGACAATAGCCCAGTGACCTTGAATCATGGCGCAGAACGCCGTTCATTCACCGCCTGACTGAGATCACCACGAGAAATAATACGCGAGCCCACTATCTACAGGGGGCTCCATAACATTGCGGTCGGCGTCAGGAGTCAGGGTACGTTGTGGCGGAGCGATGATCGGTGGGCAACAATGTATAGCTCAAGTCAAATAACGTGGCCCAACCCGTCCATAAGCTTAACGATAAAATTAACATTGATCTTATGGACTGATTGAGCCAAGTTAATCTGATCTACCTGTACGTGAAGTTGAGCAGTTGTGCGGTTGTGTTGGATCTATCGCTGTGAATCCATCTGTGAAATGCAATGCTATAGAGGCACAAGGTAACAAATTAGTGTTCAACAGATGCGTTTTATACGTAGTATTTCTATATTTTATCCACTGGCCCCGAGTATCAGCTGAGCGGAGTCAGTTTTCTAAAAAGACTTCCGAGTATCAGCTGAGCGGAGTCAGTTTTCTAAAAAGACTTCTTAGATAAAGAGAAAGACTCGTTTAGTAAGAGGACGAGTCTCTTTGGAGGGTTGCATGGCCTATGGCGACGCATGTTGTTGTACATAAGCGAAAGGTAAAGTCAATAGACTTTACAATGGCCGAAGGATTGTGCTAGATGACCAGTCCTTGTGTAATAAGAGACGAAACCTCACATTTACTTTTATCGGATCTGTGTACAAACATTCCGTCTTCAATTACCGACACACTCCCTGTCCCAACAGTTAGTTGTAAAGCCGTTGCCCAGTCAACCGGTCATCCCGAGATAGAAACAGACCACCTCTGTTCGGTTCAAGTTCAGAAGCCTTCCTCTTTACCTGAATCAAAGCACTCCCTCCCCCATCACGATAGGAATACCTGCATCTCTGATGCAAAAATCCGTTTGCTCCAACCTAAATGTTGAAAAAACGTAACAACCGGGAAATGGTTCAAATTTTTGAGATCTGAAGAGTGATGAACATGAAAATCGTAACGACATCCGGAAGTTGGAGCAAAAGATTGGAACGAGTAATCGGAGCTTCAACCAAATCGCTCCAACTTAACAGAAAAACAGTATGCAATACCCATTGTGAAGAGTAGGATAAAATATACGAGCTGTATTTTTATTTAAACTCCATTATTGCGAAGGATTGGTTATTATTTTGAATTATTTGGACTTTCCCATTCCCTTCTATACTTCAATGAGAGTTATTGATATTATCGTATTTCACTCATATTTCACTCAAATTCGCCTTAAAATAGGCTACTTCATTATTATTGTGATTGCTACAGAACTCCGAAGAGCTTCAGTATAAGGGTAAACGCGCACTAGACCGACCACGACCACGACTACGACCTATCGCAAGCGACCAGTTTTAATGGAAGTTAGTGGGGCAGTGCGCACTAGGCGACACGCGTGCGGTGGTCGGACCATGGTCGGACGACCAGAGTCTCTGTGTTTTGGTCGGGCTTGACTCACCGATATTTGCAGCCAAAAACAACAAAGATTGTAATGGCGCGTCGCGCACTGTCTCCGACTTGCACTCCGACCCGACCAGTAATGAGTAGACAAGCGAACAGTAGCGACAAGCGAACGTCTTTTCACTCATTGTAACAAATAGTTTTTCTTCAGTTCCTATTAAAGCATCTTCACCACTGATGACACCTGCTACTTTTCCGTGTAATTCATCAAAGCTTTTGACCGACATTCTTGTGTAGTTGAAAAACTTTTTTCATACTGACGCAATTCTCATACAAACTGACCTTTAGTAGACCTGACAATCAATATAGGATGCACCCAGTATCGCTTTCTCCTTTGCTTAACGTACCCACAATCCATCTTGTACTGAATGCTACTTGGCACTCATCCCTTCTCGTTGTCGTGGTCGGGGCGTACTTTGGCCGCAAGGTGCAACGACCACGACCTGTCGTGGTAATTGCGTGGTCGGTCTAGTGTGCGTTTACCCTAAACTGGAGATGGAACTGGTTGACTGTTAACAAAGCCAATTATGCTATGTTTGATTGCAGTGAACTTAGAATACACGCGAGGTTTACAAAAAGTAAATAAATAGTTCATTAGACAATGCTTTATTTATTGTTCATTTCATAGGGCTTGTATTTTTTCATTTCAAACCGCTAAGTGGAATGGTTGTGAACCATCCCTGGGAACATATGAACTTCTCTTCCCTAACTAGTTCTTTCCTACAAAAGTTAAAAACTAGAAGCGGATAGAAATGTCCAAATAATTCAAAGTAATAAATAAGCATGGTTGCATAATATCATTGCGTATAAACGGCCGCTTCAATATGGACGGCGACGTCTGTGCATTCAGGGGTTTCAGATTGTTTCTAAATATCGTATCGTGTAAACGGACCTTTACACACATGTGGATTAGGGTTGCTCCTGCAGGTAAATCTCTCGCCGCCCCTGCTCCTGCACGCCTGCCCGTCAGCCCCCCTAGACCCGCCGCTCCTGCAGGTAAATCTGTCGCCGCCCCTGCTCCTGCACGCCTGCCCGTCAGCCTCCAACACCCGCCGCTCCTGCCGGTAAATTTGGGCGGCGCGCGGTCGGTTGGCGGCCCTGCGCCGCGGTTTCGGTAATCACTGCATTCGTCATGTCCTTGACTGGAGAGACTGGAGCTCTTGGCCCCGATTCCCCTGGAAATCCGCCGGCTGTGACTCGCGCTTCCAGCGGTTGTGTAATGCACCTGTTCCTTTTGCCGCCCCATTGTTAGTGAAGGTCTGCTTGATGATGAGGTTTTTGGTTTGTAAACGTGGAGCGTCAATACAGAACGTACTGAGTAGGACGGTGGGACGATCCTGAAATCAGTTACTTGAAGGTCTCGAAGTGAGGAGAGTTGTAAGCGATGGCTTGTGGATGCGGCGTTGTCTGGTGGAGATTCACGTCCGCACTGATGGTGAATACCAAGTTTATTTAATAGTCATCCTCAGAACTATTGACCGGTTCGAAATTAATCGTAGAATTATGGTTTGGATCCCGTTAAACTGAAGTTCTCTTTGTTGTCACTGGCTATTGATAAACAGTCCTGTTTAAGGAACATGTAGGCCTAAGATCACAGTCATCCAAAACTCATATTTCATTAAAATTATTCACCTTAAAACACTCCAAATCGGAGGTCGGCGTCTTTAATAACAATAAAATACTGTATAAGTTTCATGATTTCAAGAAACAATTAATTTTTCTTCAATTGAAAGAAGCAAAAGAAAGAATGGGATTGTAAAAAATTAATATTAAATAATAGTCGTAAATAGACTGTACGAAAAAAAAAAACGAAAATCATTCCAACATCGTGACATTTGTGGAAAAATAACCGGAATTTAATTAAACCTTTTAACATTTATTACCAGTATAAACTGAACTGAGCAAAATTTAAAAATAAACCTTGGGCAAAAAGACTGCCCATCCATGCAATAAATTACTTCCCTCGCAGAACGATTAATATCTAGCTGGGCCAATAGAAAAATGTAGGCTTTCACTTTTTTTATTAACAATCACAATATATTGGAATCAGTCAGGTTGGAGTATAAAATCCTTGTTGAAAAGTGAAAGATCTTTAACACTACGATAAAAGGCAGCGTGCGTCCAAATAAAATCTACAACAACAAAACAAAATCTAAAACAACAACGCCTGAAGTTGCAACACCGACGATCACACATTACATCACCACTAATTATTATTACGTTATCACGACGTAATTTTCGTACTTGACCAACCGGCTCTTGAGGGGTCATCGAGATAAGACAGATTCACCCACCGAAGTCGAAGACGACAAACACACAACACAAGTGGGTCACGGCGAGCTCGCAATGTCAGAAAATAACCCGCCACTTTGTCTTACACCACGACCATCTGCTCAAAGTCGTTCTGTGGTTTTACCAATCACGGTAAGAAGATGTTAAAGTTGTTCTGCTGTCTTACCGATCACAGAGAGGAAAAAAGTTGAGATATCGGTATTCGTTTTGTTGTCTATTACAATTTTCCTACATTTGTTGGCATGATCATGTCTACAATAAGATCGACAAATGAATAGTCTTAGCGAAAACATCAAAAATATATCCTATCCAAAACAGAGATGAGCGAAATTTGTTGATTTATCGGCAATTTGAAAGAACAGAAATAATCTATAGGTTAACAGGGTGAAAACCAACGATACAGTATAGCTTTGATTTGCCTACAAAACAATTGAAAAAGTCAGGTTTTTACTGATTGAGATTAAATGATGTACTCGTTAAAATCACAAGAAAAGTAAGTCAAATGCTTTCATATTGTTGCTTGTATGAATCAACAATTTTGATGAACTAACTGTTGATGCTCTACGGAACTTATAGTTGTTACTTGTGCCTTATTAGAGAAAAAAATATGGAAATACGAAATTTTCCTTGAAAGTCTTCTCTTAAGAGTAAGGGCCAAATTTCCAGAATACTCAAAGGCGAATTTATACCCAACTGAAATCCTACAATGATATCTACCACAACTAACTGTACGCTTGATACTTTAAACAGACTATTTACGACCTCAATTTAACAAATCGTGGGAATAAACGACTGTGGTCTGGACTACCGAGCAACTGTACACCACAACACTGGCAGTGGGGGCGACGCGACGGTTGGCAGTGGGCTACAGTATCACAGCCACAGCGTCACGGACCTTGTCCCCAATACACAGCCGGGCTCACTGCAGACATCAGTGTGCCGCCACCACGCTCGCTGCCAGTGTGTACTACCGAGCTACGGTACACCACAACACTGGCAGTGGTGGCGACGGTTGGCAGTGGGCTACAGTATCACAGCCACAGCGTCACGGACCTTGTCCCCAATACACAGCCGGGCTCACTGCAGACATCAGTGTGCCGCCACCACGCTCGCTGCCATTGTGTACTACCGAGCTACGGTACACCACAACACTGGCAGTGGTGGCGACGGTTGGCAGTGGGCTACAGTATCACAGCCACAGCGTCACGGACCTTGTCCCCAATACACAGCCGGGCTCACTGCAGACATCAGTGTGCCGCCACCACGCTCGCTGCCAGTGTGTACTACCGAGCTACGTACACCACAACACTGGCAGTGGTGGCGACGGTTGGCAGTGGGCTACAGTATCACAGCCACAGCGTCACGGACCTTGTCCCCAATACACAGCCGGGCTCACTGCAGACATCAGTGTGCCGCCACCACGCTCGCTGCCAGTGTGTACTACCGAGCTACGGTACACCACAACACTGGCAGTGGTGGCGACGGTTGGCAGTGGGCTACAGTATCACAGCCACAGCGTCACGGACCCTGTCCCCAATACACAGCCGGGCTCACTGCAGACATCAGTGTGCCGCCACCACGCTCGCTGCCATTGTGTACTACCGAGCTACGTACACCACAACACTGGCAGTGGTGGCGACGGTTGGCAGTGGGCTACAGTATCACAGCCACAGCGTCACGGACCTTGTCCCCAATACACAGCCGGGCTCACTGCAGACATCAGTGTGCCGCCACCACGCTCGCTGCCATTGTGTACTACCGAGCTACGCACACCACAACACTGGCAGTGGTGGCGACGGTTGGCAGTGGGCTACAGTATCACAGCCACAGCGTCACGGACCCTGTCCCCAATACACAGCCGGGCTCACTGCAGACATCAGTGTGCCCCCACCACGCTCGCTGCCAGTGTGTACTACCGAGCTACGGTACACCACAACACTGGCAGTGGTGGCGACGGTTGGCAGTGGGCTACAGTATCACAGCCACAGCGTCACGGACCTTGTCCCCAATACACAGCCGGGCTCACTGCAGACATCAGTGTGCCTCCACCACGATCGCTGCCAGTGTGTACTACCGAGCTACGTACACCACAACACTGGCAGTGGTGGCGACGGTTGGCAGTGGGCTACAGTATCACAGCCACAGCGTCACGGACCTTGTCCCCAATATACAGCCGGGCTGACTGCAGACATCAGTGTGCCGCCACCACGCTCGCTGCCAGTGTGTACTACCGAGCTACGGTACACCACAACACTGGCAGTGGTGGCGACGGTTGGCAGTGGGCTACAGTATCACAGCCACAGCGTCACGGACCTTGTCCCCAATACACAGCCGGGCTCACTGCAGACATCAGTGTGCCGCCACCACGCTCGCTGCCAGTGTGTACTACCGAGCTACGTACACCACAACACTGGCAGTGGTGGCGACGGTTGGCAGTGGGCTACAGTATCACAGCCACAGCGTCACGGACCCTGTCCCCAATACACAGCCGGGCTCACTGCAGACATCAGTGTGCCGCCACCACGCTCGCTGCCAGTGTGTACTACCGAGCTACGTACACCACAACACTGGCAGTGGTGGCGACGGTTGGCAGTGGGCTACAGTATCACAGCCACAGCGTCACGGACCTTGTCCCCAATACACAGCCGGGCTCACTGCAGACATCAGTGTGCCGCCACCACGCTCGCTGCCAGTGTGTACTACCGAGCTACGTACACCACAACACTGGCAGTGGTGGCGACGGTTGGCAGTGGGCTACAGTATCACAGCCACAGCGTCACGGACCTTGTCCCCAATACACAGCCGGGCTCACTACAGACATCAGTGTGCCGCCACCACGCTCGCTGCCATTGTGTACTACCGAGCTACGGTACACCACAACACTGGCAGTGGTGGCGACGGTTGGCAGTGGGCTACAGTATCACAGCCACAGCGTCACGGACCTTGTCCCCAATACACAGCCGGGCTCACTGCAGACATCAGTGTGCCGCCACCAAGCTCGCTGCCAGTGTGTACTACCGAGCAACGGTACACCACAACACTGGCAGTGGTGGCGACGGTTGGCAGTGGGCTACAGTATCACAGCCACAGCATCACGGACCTTGTCCCCAATACACAGCCGGGCTCACTACAGACATCAGTGTGCCGCCACCAAGCTCGCTGCCAGTGTGTACTACCGAGCAACGGTACACCACAACACTGGCAGTGGTGGCGACGGTTGGCAGTGGGCTACAGTATCACAGCCACAGCGTCACGGACCTTGTCCCCAATACACAGCCGGGCTCACTACAGACATCAGTGTGCCGCCACCACGCTCGCTGCCAGTGTGTAATACCGAGCTACGGTACACCACAACACTGGCAGTGGTGGCGACGGTTGGCAGTGGGCTACAGTATCACAGCCACAGCATCACGGACCTTGTCCCCAATACACAGCCGGGCTCACTACAGACATCAGTGTGCCGCCACCACGCTCGCTGCCAGTGTGTACTACCGAGCAACGGTACACCACAACACTGGCAGTGGTGGCGACGGTTGGCAGTGGGCTACAGTATCACAGCCACAGCATCACGGACCTTGTCCCCAATACACAGCCGGGCTCACTACAGACATCAGTGTGCCGCCACCACGCTCGCTGCCAGTGTGTACTACCGAGCTACGGTACACCACAACACTGGCAGTGGTGGCGACGGTTGGCAGTGGGCTACAGTATCACAGCCACAGCGTCACGGACCTTGTCCCCAATACACAGCCGGGCTCACTGCAGACATCTGTGTGCCGCCACCACGCTCGCTGCCAGTGTGTGCTGAAGCGAAAGTGTAGCAAATGTTAAAATTTTTGGGTTCATGCTTCTAAAATAAATTTTGGCATCAGATTTGAGGCACTTCTTCGCTGAAGTTTAAAGAATTTTACGAATAAAAACAATGTAGGCCAAAAAACAGTATACAATACATTATTTTATTAGCTATTTTTAATGGAAAATTAGCTAACTTAAATCGCCCATGTAAAATATTGGGCATCTTTAAATTCTAATGTTGTCTGAATTCCATAGTATCATTATTTAGGCATATCATTAATTAATTGCTGCATCCTAACTGACGAATTACCAACTTCTAAAGAATCATCTGTTTCTGTGTCTTACTGTTGGCAGGAAAGATTCCCTTTACCGATAACAGCGTGTGGTGCACAGTGCGTGGTAAATTTAAGGTACAGAAATGCTAGTGAATAAAGGTTAGAAATGCATATAAGCCCCATTTACATAACTGCAATGGCTATTGCAACAGTGCCACGTTAAATGTTTTTTATCATAGTATAGTTATAGCAAAGAATTGAGAAACGTATTAGTTTATGCGTACTTTCACCTCAAATCGTGGAAAATACCGCAATCGCCCCAACATTACGCGGGAAATATCATGCTCGCCCGTTTACAACAGTACTTACATCTTAAATTCTGTAGAGCTCGCTGACCCACAGAGAAGGTAGAGCTTGCCAATAATTGGGATACTACCGATATCATCGCTTTGCTAAACAATTAAACTTTCATAAATTAACTGGACTGTCCTCCAAAATATCAACACGAACCACGTGACACACCCGGGCACGACTGTCATTTGCACAACCCTTCAACGTCACTTCCTCACACGCGTGTCGCCGCCACACGCCGCTGGACACGGGTCGTCGGGAGGGGATGGGGAGGGGGTGGAAGGGGGTGAAGGGGGGGCACCTGTCAAAATCAGCTGGCGCCATCGATTCGCGAAATTGACCTACGCAATTGCGCGCGCACCGGCCGCGGCCCGTGGCCCGCTTACATGCATTTACTGGACGCCGCCACGTGTGTAACAATTGGGAGGGTGGGAAACAAATCACTACGCGCATTGGCTACTGTATGGTGCCTTTAATGATTTAATAGGCCTTATAACATACCCTGAGTGTAACTGTATTTTCTTTCAGCTTGGGCGTAAACTATCGCTCTTTAACGTAAAAGTGCGGTTTATTTTACATTCGGTCTTGGAACAAACCATTTATTTACATTGTGAAAATGTAAAAATGTATATTTTAATATTTTCAAACTTGGACATAAAACAGGAAAGGCCTTTTTGTTTTAGAAATAAATTAGATTCTTGAGTCAAATTAAATTTGAGTAGGCTAGCAAATATTTTAATGCATTTTCTTACGTTTGTGTCATTAAATACGTACTCAGACAAGTACGGTATAGAATATAGGCCTACTGTACTATGCTTCCCTAAGGGTTCTCCTAGAAAACCCTGAGAGCTGCAGGACGACCATGAATATAGTAATTAATGCTCAATTGCGACTGTTGCGAGATGAGACAATTGAAACGTTTCCATTGTTGTATCCTCCCGAGACATTTCTATTGTTCATCCCTTAAATCCCATTACAACTGATTTTTAACTTAACGAGATGATTAACAGAGGTGTTCAACAAAATTTCTTTGGGATTTCATCTTCGATCATCTCGCTAACGGGCGGTAAGTTCCCACCTAAAGAAAAGGTTACAAATTTCCACGAAAACGGATTTTAGGATAGGTTTGACTCACTGCTTTTCGAAAAGCCAATGTCGTGAGCTTGAGCTTTTTAAAATGAAATTCTGAATCGTAAAGAACAGTGTACTGTTCAAAGGGCATGTTCCGCGGGTGATCGCGTTTAACGAACGCAACAATCGTGAGGGACATTTTGATTGTAAATTGTCGCTAAGCAATCAAAACAATCGATAAGCAACCCACCCCCTCCATAAGGAATTCCCTCGATAAGGACACTTTAAATCTTTCATTCTCTCGCGCATCACTACATAAAAACACTACAGACATTTCTCAAAATCGACCTCTTTGGATCCTAACGTGAGCTCCTTAACCACCCGTCCTACATCTCAAGCCGAATCAAACGTTGTGGCCCGGGCTATCCTTAAGCACCAGTCTTATGGACTGACTACCACGTCATTCGATCCGACCTGTACCTAGGGACCATGTTAGTTGAATTCCCCTCTCCGATTCCAGAATGAAATGTCGCCGCGGCCCAATAGAGACCGGAGAGACTGGGCACGTTATCATCTGATAACGAGAAGCTCGATTTTTTCTTGGTCCGTGGGCCCGTTTCAACCGCTGTACCTATATCGTGGCCTCGTGCCATATACAGATATGTCGCAACGTCCTCGTCACTCATGCACAGGTGCTACACTGTCACTGGCTCTTGATACAATGTCGCTGCCAACTTACCTCTGTCCAAGCTGGTAAATAATGACTGTTGATCACTTCTACAATCGCCAACAAATAGTTTCTTGATTAGCATGATACGTGTTGTTTACTATGTTTGTCTTTGTTGTGTATCGGTATGACCAATCGAAATCGATCGCCATTTTCCACCATTTTTGTATATTTACAATCTTGTATCTAAATACAGAATAAGTGTATATTTTTAAGTGTTGTAAGACGTTTTTCATTTACATCCAATCGCCAACAACTGTTGTGAGAAGAGTATCGCACAACTAATCCAGAAATTTAGAGATAAGAGATTTGTTGACACTTCGTCCCTAATGATGATTTGAATCGATAACATCGAGCGAATTTTCTTTTATTTGTTTACAGTGGCTTTCGTTTTGCATATGATCTTTTGACATAAAAATATCTCAGTTATTTTCTCTTACTTTTGCAACTTGTAGACTTGATATCCTAAATCTGTTTTATCTACGACCATTGCAATAAGCACCAATTATGGTATTACAATAAACATTATAATGATATACATTAAAACACCAAAAACCAAGCAGTACTCTAATGACGACTTTAGAGTACTGGAGTCACTTTAGAGTACTGGTTCTAGACCAATGAGAGCTCGGCATTTGACGGAAGTAGTGTCATAATAACAATTACGCAATTCGCACATCAGCTGATTGTTGCATTACGATTCATGTTTGAATTTACTTATCCCATCAGCTGATTGTTCCACAACGATTCATGGTTCAGTCTGCTTATTTGCCTAACCTCAAATTTTAGTTGACCTATTCCATCATTATTAAAAGTCATGAGTTTTGTTTAACTTCGGGGGAAATTTTGTTGTATAATGTTGGTCGTAGATAAAATAGTGTATGCAACGATTGTATTATGCCTTTAAGCCACTCGTGAGATATTTAGAACACTCGCTTCGCTCGTGTTCTAACTTACATCTCACTCGTGGCTTAAAGACATTCATTATACAATCGTTGCATAAACTAATATTAAAGTAATTTAAAGAACAAAATGTTTATACACTGAAATAATATATTGATCTAAATTTATTAGCAACACCATAATATTGCTTCCTACAGGTAAAGTAAAAATTACGGTAGCTTGGAACTAGGTTGAACAGCGAAGCAAAGAAGATCATGGCAAAAGTTTCCACGATATATCGCAGAGATAAACACTTCGAAAGTGCCTAAGTACTACAAACGATTTTCAGAAATCTTCTAAGGGAGAACCCCCGGACCCGATCTCTTTGAAAAAGGAGGAATCGTAAAGTAGAAATAATCCAGAAATTTTAGAGAGAAGAGATTTGTTGACTCTTCGTCTTGAATTATTTGTATCGATAACATCGAGCGAATTTTCTTTAATTTGTTTACAATGGCTTTGCGTTAAAGCGTTCTCAATCTAATGTTAGGACATGGTAGACAGAGCCTTCCTAGATATATTTCATGTTTACAAGTTCATCTAATCACTCTAGACCTTTCAGTGCCAAAATATTAATATTTTTGTTTTTCAGATAAACAATGCAAACTTCATCCCATTCGCTGTAATGGAGTTTCTTTTTAGAGAAGGGTGGATTTTCAAACTGTCGTTATGATCTCCATTAATTGTTCATTTCGTTAGGAACAAATACTGATGGAAATCCGTACTTTTTTAATTTTTCCGTCATTAGATTTTGTGAAGCACATTGTTTTGTATAAAAAATTATTTTAGCAAAAATACGTTTTTTCCAGCATTCTAAAGGATGTTTTGGTACAAATTTTGCCCAGTAATACCACTGACTATAGCCAAAGGTAATACTGATTTGAACGTACGAATGACAAAGACATATCTGACATTAGGAGGAAGCATAAATAGGGCAGCACATGCAGAGAGGGCCAGCCAAGCGCTTGCAAGGCATCATGGGAGTGCGCAACTCACGCGGAAGTGGAGAACCACCGACCACACAGTACAAATAGACGGAGCACACGAGGCGCGACATGAAGCCATAATTTGCTTCTAGTTCCTATGCATGAAAAAAGCAAGATACGTAAAAATTACAATACGGTATCAAATTATAGGTCTGAATCTAAGAATCAATATAGTATCAAATATAAATGGTTTACAGCAGACTACAAATCGTAAATACTGATAACCTAGAAGCTTGACCTAACTTTTTTTATAGAAGCTGCCACCACGGAATGCACCTGTAACGTTCCTATGATGTGTAAACTGCTTCTAAACCATTTATAATTGGTGCCATAGTACTGTAATCTTATGATTCAGGCCTTTAATACCAACTTGTATTTCTGTAGTCACCTATATTTTTGTAAACAGCAGTTTAGGACTGACTTTGTTTTTATGTAGGCGCCGCACGGATATTCTCTGCTCTCACAAAAACTAAGTTATGAACCAAAATACGGCAGCTATTAAAAAAAAATTACTCCATAGCAAAAATTTACACAATTTTCTATTTTACCTTACCAAACAATAAAAAAGTAGTAGCCGACCACTTCTTCATGTCAAATCTTTAAGTTAAATAAAAACTTTTGTTTTTTAATAGAAAAAATACTTGAAATATAATTGATACCGTATCACCGTTCAAAACTAAGGGATTCCTCACATGCAAAATTTCAACCTTCTGCCTCGGTGCTAAATGGTATAAACTACCAGTTATTTGAAACGTGATCACCGACAGATTGCGCGGTTCTAAACGCTGTTTTATGTTTCTATACTTAGACAAGATGGCGGTCTTTGCTTCATTTGGAAATGCTTGTAAGAGAGGCATGCTATTTGTACTGTGCGGTCGCTGAGGAGAACGCGGGTTTCATAACGTGAAAAAAACCGCTCAGCGCATCGCTGAACTCTGCCCTGCGCTGCCCTCTGTTGTGCTTCAACCTACTTACCATTAGGTAGAGAGAAAGGGATTTGGAAATGTTTCATACTAAAACTTGCAATTTTCAGACGTCAGGTATAGGCCTAGCTATTATCTTTGACAATATAAATAATAATCCCGTAACAGAGAGTTGTTGGTCTATTTGGGCAGTCTATTTGGATTTGGACACAGCTGACGATAGGTAGCGAAGGTGTAGAAATAAAACTTAAACACATAAATTAAAAAAACATTATCCCGAGCTTAAAAGATCAACATTGCGGATATATCTTTGATTAAGGCCTCTGCATCCACCTTTTTTTGATAAACCTTTGCCTTAGGTGTCTCCGAAGAGGTCATTGTCTAAAAACGCCTGAAAATACATATTTAAATAATAGAGCCTCTTTTATTTTATAATTTATTTCCTTGCCTACCCGAGTTTCTAACTTCTGCCACACCTTGCTGTGCTTTTCTCTGCTTTTAATTCCTCTTTGTATGAATTTACTTCTACATTTATTAATTATTAAACTAACATTATATTTTATCACTAATTCCCTCACCCTTCTTCCTCCTCATTCCTCATTCTCTTTACCATTAATTATTTTATTTAATTCCTTAAATCCTTCTCTCACCTTCCTCCTCCTACTTCTTCATTCTCTTTACCCATCCTCTGTTCCATTAATATTTCTAGGCATGATGCCTGGGGGCCTACGGTCTGCAGGGCCACTTCTCCAGTCCGAGTCGCCGACCTAGGTCACCCTAGTGTCCTACAGGTCGGGTCAGAGGGTATCCGGTGCCTAAGCACGTCAGGTAAGGTTTCAATTGTGGTTGTACCTTTGATTAAGGTATCTCCACATCTCTAGCTGACAACCTTTGTGTTCGATGTCTCCGCAAACGTTTTCCAAATTAAAATACCTGACAATTGATATTTTTCACATCGGTCCCTCGATTGACCCTTCTCCATTTTCCATTCGCCGACCTAGGTCACTCTGGCGTGTCCCACAGGCCGTGTAGGAGGGTCTCCACTGACCACGGCCGGGGCCGGGCGAGGGGGGGGGGGCGCAGGGGAAGACCCACAAGTCGCGGTTACGTAACCCCACAACACCGATCATCGCGCCGTCCTCACCGCTGCGCGCCTTCGCTCCATCGCGCTTCACACCTCCGGGAGTAAACAAATAAACAAACCCCTCCCACACGTCGACGTGCTCACCGTGCTTCCGAGGTGTCGAAGATGGTGGGTATGAGGGGGGCGGAGAGTTCGACTGAAAGTCTTAATTCTATAAATTATGTTAACTTAACTGCTTTGAAATAACATTTGACGTATAGCAGACGTAAAAAGGACTAGAGAAGATTTTTGAAAATGTGAAATTTAAGGTAGATCCCATTTTTAGACAGACCTAAATAAAAAATGCCTTGAAATTACATCTGACATTACGCACGCAAGAAAAACTAGGAGATAAGTGTTCGAAGATTATTAAGGATGTGTAGGGTAGGTAAATCCATATTTTTTTCGATAAGCCTAAAGAAACTATGACAAAATCACAACACTCGAAAATAAGAAACAAAAAAATTTAATCACTTTAATAGTTTGTGCGTAATTCGATAGTTATTCAAATCGTTGTTGCTTCAATATAGTCAATTTCTACAAGTAACGTTTCAACAGTGGCAATAAATTCAGTTTCCATTAGCAACATTTCTGTTTGTGCGCAGATTTACTTCCATCGCGTGTAGCAACTGATGATTTGCTTTGCAACAAATTCAGTTTCTTTAGCGAAACTTCTATTTGTGCACGGATTAATTTCTACCGTGTTTAGCACCTTATGATTTACTTATCAATAATTTCAGTTTCTACAAAAGAAGCAGGATTTAAATTCTAGCGCACGGATTGATTTCTAGCGTGTGTAGTGCCTTATGATTTACTTAACGTCTAACAATCTTAATTCTGCAATCGATGAATGCGTTTCACTGCGGAACGCGCGTCGACGAATGCGGTAGTGTTTAAGACAGATTAAAATAATCTTCGATGACAAATATTCATTTAATTCTCTTTACAGATTTACTTAAACCCTTTATATAGAGATCAACAGTACCAGGGGCAGGCGTCGCGCCGGTCGCTACGGCGGAGGTCTGTATACAGTATACACACGTGTGTTCTGTTTGTTCACAGCGACTGTGTGATATACCGCTTGGCTTTACTTGCTCACTTCACTAAAGCCACTGTACACACTCCCAGTAAATTTTGCAATGGGCTCCGTTAACCGTGCTTTATTAGGATCTGGGAATTAATTTAATAAGCGGCAATTAAGGTGAAAACTATTTGTTTATTCGTTCGTAAGGTGAAACTGTCTATTCGTTTCTAACAGAAACACGAAGACAGGTACAAATAAATGTTGATTTTGAAATATTCAAACTATTTTAGTTTAAACTGTTTTTAAGTATTCCGTATTGGTTTCATAATTCTATATGCACAAATCGAAGTGGTAACCTGTGGAAAAGTGATGCCAGGATCATGCGGTTTGTTGAACCGAATAAAGAATGAACATTGGACCTGTTGAAACAGAATGAGGAACCGACGGTATAGAATACAAGCACATACATCAATGTAATTACAAATTACAGGTGGGAAAGGGGCGCGTAAAAGGTTGTTATGGTTCGTTAAACAGAATAAAGAACCAACGGTAGTCACTCGCCCCATATGATCTGTTTTACAGAATGAGGGACCAACAATACAATACTTGCATGCAGCACACACAGATGTAACAGTCGGAAAAGCTATTTTAGTATCATACGATTTGTTAAACATAATGAGGAACTAAATAGTAAATATCACTTATGATAAACCGACAGCCTGATACGCCGATGTGGTAACAGGTGGAGAGGCGATGCCAGGCTCGTAAACTCGTACAGGTTTGTTGATCACAATGAGGAAACAACAATCGACGGATCGTCAATTGTGATCCGTAGAACACAGATTGAGGCACCAACAGTAGTCATCTCGCCACTTACGATCTGTGTTGAACAAAACGAGGAACGAACCGTAGGATACATGCACACACCGATGTAGTAACAGGTGGGAAAGCTGGGCTCATATGGTTTGTTAAACAGTCGTGTCGCAACGCAAGCCCTAACCAGACGCTTAATTCGCTCTCTACCGTTAACACTATAAATTCGTTGACTAGGCAAATTATTACGTACTACGATTTCTGCTTAAAAATTAGATTTATTTAATACTACATATTTAGATCGAGTTAGTTTAAGTCGAAAGGGTCAAAAAAAGGAAACGCGTCGTTCGGAGTTATGGCAACAAGGAAAGGTTCAGCCGCTGTCACTTCCACTACTCGTTTAGTTTGTTGGCAATGTAATAAACTCCATTTCTTTATAACTGGGAAATTACTTATGAAGTATAACTGCCTGTTGCGTAAGAGGTTTCTGCAATCCAGCCACACAAGGTAAACGAATCCACAATATAGACCTTTAAACTAATATTTAGTTTCTTACTTTAACAAGTTGTATAACTCGCGAGTAATTAAAAATAAAAAGTTATCAATTATAAATGTTGTCATAAAAAAGTTGCGTAGTATGAAGATACAAAAGTTATATTACTGGTATTAAACATCACTGCCTGACTTGTTAATGAACTCAAAAATGACCGGAGATGCAGCCGCCTTATCAAGCACTTAGCAAAACACCGTGGCACCAAGAGTAGGAAAAAAAGAGGGTAAGCTACAGGTATAGCTACTAATTTGTAAAGCATTACATAATGGGCGTAGTGTCCCATAAAAATTTCATTTTTAAGAAAAATAATGTATTGTAAAAACATATTTTATGTAACACTTACAGCAAACAATATCATCCGCATTATAAAGAAGAGGTTTCTGTTTGTTGTGCATGGCAAAAGGTAAAACTACCGAACCCACAGAGCTAAAATTTTACAATAATTTTGGTCTTGACCCGATGTATCAAATAGGCCTCTTTACGTCCTTAAAATCCCCTCAGGCTTATTATATTCTGGCTTTATTATTACGTTGGCTGTAAGTATATATTTTGTACTATTTTTTTTTAATTTTGATAGTTTTTTATTTGCTTTTCATAGGAACCATAGTTAATTTGCCAGTTATTAGGCAATTTAACTATTTGGCTAATTACAATAAGATAGCGACTCGTTCCCATGCAGAGACGAAGAGTCTTTTGGGACCTATTTTAATCCTGTTTCATAATTACTTGTAATTTGATTTGATATTTATCTTACCGGGCGAAGAACGGGTAATAGAGCAAGTTCCATTATTTTAATACTAGGTTATTTCTTCATTAATTCATTGTAATTGTATATAGGATTTTTTCATGTACGTATTTTGTACTAATTGTTGAGATCTTGCTTGTTTTAATTTACTTTTCATGGGAACCGTAGTAAGATTTGTAGTTATTTATCCGACCGTGTAAATAAAAACAACAAGTAGTATTACAACACACAAGCAGTACAACTTCGAGTACTAGTTGAGCTGTCATTGCAAGGACAGACAACTAGTACTCTTTCTTTCATACAAGGTTATCTCTTACTTAATTCTTTTGCAATTGTACATAATTAAAAGCCTACTTGGTAAATTTAATCATACATATGTACGTATGCGTGTACGTTACATTCACGATGAACACCGTGTGGCATATTACACACGCCGAGTACGCCGGGTAATTAAGCAGATAGCCGGGTTATCGCGCTTATGTAATGTGATGATTATGTAAAATTCATATCATCGACACGCTAAAGGCGCGGCCGGTCCAATTACATTTCACTGGCGGAGTTTTCGCATCTACCACAACCAACTGGTCAAAAATTTATCGAGTTGCATAGGCCCATATGAAGTATGATAGGTAAAAAACTAGACTCATAGACAGACCTATAGATCTACCTATAGATAGACCTTTAGATTATTTTTTAATATGTACTTTTACAAATACTTTTATGCCTAGAGTTTTCTTCTCGGTGGGTATTTTCATTGATTATATATATTCTTAATAGATGCAAAACCTAATGGCGATTCATGTGAGCAAAGACGCTAGAGCTACCTGGCGAGAGCGGTAAGAAAATCGAGGTCGGTAAACAGTATTGTGCAGCTTGTCGCCAATGAGCGATTGTTGAAATAGACAGAACAAATAATACACTTATCGCCAAAAATAATGTGCTTGATTCATCTAAATTATTTCTATTTATGAACAGAAGATGGATACGCGGTTTATTTTAAAAAACCGTGGTAGTAACTTAGATATGGTACAGTTAAATTTTTGATTCTCAGTAACCACCTATTGTTATATTTCAACTACACCCTGGGTGAATACATTGTTTTCTGGTGGCGCTATCTTTTGAGGACTGTCATAACTACATCAAAACTTTGCGTCTGTTCTTGTACATTGGGTTAGCAGTCTGGTACAGGTGTATTGTCAATGGTATTTTATATCATGATGGCGTATATGATCAAAAAATAGTTATGTATAGCCAATTGAATTAACTTAGACTTTTGTGCATGAAAGAAACTTCTTACTTTGGCACGGTTACGTGTTTTAGATAAAAAACAACAAATTAATTGGGCAATATCTAATTTTTCTCTCTCATAATTATAAGACTCATTTAATTAGTTGTTAACACTCTTATGTAGAACCTACAGGACTGTACCAAGTTTAAGCGACTCCCAGATATAATAGACATTATTAAAGAATTTGTTAGAAAACATTGACGGATGGAGGCCCAAGTGGAGATGGAGTATAGCCTGTACTTTATAATAAATACATTTTGATTAAAATTTATCTATAGCTATTTACTTAAGTTTTGACGGGTTGTTTCTCGTCACGATGTATATACCGATATATTTTATAATGTAAGAGTTTACAATCAAAAAAATTTCCATGGCTACTTTTTTGTGGCATTCAAAAATAATGCGGCAGATAAAAAGGTTTGTTTGATCAAACTTTGTTAATGATCCTGAGAATAAAATTTGAAGGATTAAATTACAGCAAATAAAAAGTTTATTGAGTTGATATTATTATACAGCTTAATAGAAATCTGTATATTTCTCGAAGATATATAAAAGTGTCGTTGATAATATATGGTTCTGTAAAGAGTCCAGCTAATACTACTACAAGTTTGACTAAACAATTGTTACACAATGTTTGAACACAACAAATACAGCTAATCTTAAATAAAACTCCGGTCCAGCTAATACTACTACAAATTTGACTAAAAAATTGTAACACAATGTTGGAACACAAAAACATACAGCTTATCATACATAAAACTCCTTAACGGTCTTCAAGTAATTATTAATCATACCTTTATTATTATTTGTATCCAAATATCGTGCCCATGTAGTCTTTTACTTACTAAATCTCGAATTAAAATTTACGACATTAATAATAACTTTATGAAAACAAAAAACATTCTTATTGATTCAACAAGAAAAATTCATCAAATATTAAAAAACGAAAACGTTTTGTACGACCACTTTTTACAATATCTTGAGAAACCCTCAATTAATTCCCAAAAGAGCGATCTAGCTATCTAAGGGCGTCGTTTACGTTGGTTGTATCATCAACGTTAAACATGCCTCGTTACACTAACGACAAGCTTAGGCTCGCCTTACAACTGCCTACATGCAAGGACAACAACCTCATCCCGAGTTAAGTTACTGAATTCCATGCTTATTTCTTGAATACTTAAAAAACTAAAGGGGCAAGTAATCGTGTCTGCCGAACGAATTTTCAACAATACACGAACTTCTTGTATTCTATTCTACCTGGTTACAATCGGCACCAATGAAACCCCGAATCAGTCGACAGAATGATGGAACAGAGGCGAGACGGCGAGACAGTATTGTTTGTACTTTGAGAACTAAATTCCTCTAGACGGAGAGTTCATCTTTGATCCATAAAAAACTCAATTGGGACCCTGAATATTAAAAATTTCAAGTTAATAGTTTAAGATGGGAATGGTGTAAAATTAATCCTTGCTATAGCATTAATATCAGAGATACAACTTGAAATCGTTCAAACCTACAAGTCAATTTGGGGCAAAAAAATGAATTGTAATACCAGCTTGCACATAATGCTATGAAAAAGGATGGAAGCAAAAAAAAAACAAACAAACAAACCGCCCCCTGAAAAAATCAATTAATGCATTAGAGGCAAGTATCATAAGATAAGGTGACATTCACTACAGTATCTTTAATCTGCTGTTCGGTCAGAAGAGTTAAACTGGAGCATTGTAAGATTACACACCTCAACATTTGATTTGAACATACAGTTACATTCCATTAACGTAACATTATTTATGTTCGCAAAAAAACTCAATATTTAACACAGTTTCATTTATTGTCTAATGTTTGAACATGGGGTTACTGATCAACTTCCCAAGATATTTTACATGATTCTCTTTAAAACTATTTTTAATTCACGGCTACATTATAAATCAAGCTTAAATTCAATCGGAACACAAATGATAAATCTACACGACAATATTTTTAAACATTCAGCGCTGTATAACTGCGAGGTTCTAAATTGCTGTATTTAATTGTGGTTTTCAAGGAACCAGGCTACTAATTGCGAAGTTCACAACTGTTTGAAGCTGTGTGTGCATAAAATTATGTTTTGCAATTTGTGAAAGTTATTCCGAGACATAAAAATATTTTATATTGAGGTAAGAATTCGTAATAGTATATTTCATTACAAGGACCTAAAGTGACGCTTTTCGTACAAGGTCAAGTTTTACAACCGAGGCTGTAAGCCGAGGTTGAAAAATGACCGAGTAATGAAAAGCAGCTTTAGGTCCGTGTGATGAACTATATTTTTCGTTATATCGCTCAATACAACACGCAAACTACTTAAGAAAACCAAAATTTTACAGCTTGTTTACCTTTAAAGATGCCCTCAAAAGATGCCACCGTCGTCATGTTCTTGCTATTTGAAGCAATCAGCTGATTGTCTGTTTCATTTGTGTTAGGGTAGACTGACAACAATGAACAACTATCGACGTATCGAATGCATATAACAATCGAATGGTGAAATGAGAGTTTCACAAATTGATTAAACTGACAACAATGAATGTTTCGATAATAACGATGAATGTTTCGATTATTTGTAATTGAATGAATATTGTTCGATTATTACGACGTACTCGGCACTTTTTGACTTTTATAGTCCTAGGACTATAAAGAGTCAGCTGGTATCGAGTACATCAGCTTTTAATTCCTAGGAATAAAAAGAGTGTATTTAGGTCCGGAAAACATGCATTGAAAACATCTGTTTTTGAAGCAGTATAACGAAAAAGTATTATATAGCCCTATATGAAAAATATATTAAAAATTAAATCTCCCTTATCTCGGCGAAAACAAACAAAAGACAAAAAAATGGCTTTGTGCACGAGCTAGGACGCACAGTGCGATTAGTTTTTCGTAGGAAATAAATCATAAACTTTAAAATAACAGTATTCAGGGAAGAGCATGTGGCACACATCTCCGCACATCTGCGAGAGTCGTCTCCCGTGACTCGCGGCGCTCGGCGTTTAGCAGACATAGCGAGGCGAATCTGCCTTTGACCGAGGACAGTTTTCCACGGGTTTCAATCCGCACGGCGCTACGTAACTACGCTTACATTAGAAGTAACATTTGTTTGGTCTACCCATTCTACACATTCTTTTTTAATATTTCTGACAACTAACAACAAACATTTGAAATAATAATCTATGTACAAATTCATTTTGACGACTATTCGACCATTTTTTGACCATTTTTGACGACCATTTTGGCCGAAGGTCTAAGTTAGACAATTCGCTCGCTGGTTATAAATCAAATTTTTCTCGGGTTTAAACGCTAATTTAATACACGACGCCGCTACGCTGACCTGAAAATTTAGTAAGATGTGTTTTACTCGATCTACCATATTTTTCTTTCACAATTTCTTTTTTTACTGACGCCATGAGCAAATGTGAACAATAAGCAACAATCATTTTGAGAAATAATCGACTTCGAACGAGTTTTGACCACAACTATCAAACAATACATTGTGCCCAAGGTTCAAACCAAATAATTCGCTCGAGGGTAACAAATCAAGTTGAATGAAACTACGACTCATCCCGAATTACAAACCCATCCTTTGTGACGGCTTCCGATGAAACGGCAAAATATAGTTATTTTGCCTTGGGGCTCCCTTCAAACCGCAGACAGGACTATTACATGGGGCGCCAGCCATCATGTGAGAATAACTCAGTTGTTACTCATGATACGTCCTCTAGCCTCTGGAGCTGTCACCGTTGCAAATTCTGTCTCACAAAGGAATAATCATTGGAGTACAACAGAAAACATAACTTCAAATTATTTTCTGTAGGCTGAGGTTTTTGGCAAAGAGGTCATTCGTTTTAAGTAACACTTTTTAACCACATATTTTTTTGTTTATTAATTGGCACTTAAGAATATTTTAATATTCAGAAAAATATTATATTTTAATAATTAAATACCATCTCTGATGACGCAGCACAAACTAGATGCATAAAATCAGAATTTTAAAACGGAAAGTTTTTAATGATGAAGATAATAGTTCATAGAGATTCTGAGGCCATATTGCAAACACTGATTCGTAAAATTAAGTTCAACGAGTTTCGTACCTGGATCAATAATCTCGGTATGTTCTAGGTTCCGTTCTACAGTACATGCCAGATTGAAAAAGAGAGTGTCCGACCGGTCCAGGTAGGCCCGGACAGCCCTAATCCGCTGTTGTCACAACACCTATTGTTGTGAGGCTGACCGGCGACGGGTGTGGGCAGCCCCCACGTCTGACTCAGTGACTGCGGGCCGCTTCGAAATTCCTTACACCAGGAATAACTCAAGAAATAACTCGCCGGCCGGCCTCACGACAATAGGTGTTGTGACAACAGTGGATTTTAGGGCTGTCCGGACCTTCCTGGACCGGTCGGACATTCTCTTTTTCAATCTGGCATACAGTATACTGTACCCAAAGTTGGAATTAGACTCTTAATCCTGAAACGTCGTAAAATTTATTTTTAACAATCAGTGACACAAAAATATCCCACAACTTAAGATGAAACGCCATCAAACTGTCTGCTGGAATAGAAAAAATATCTGTCAAAATGTCATCTTGACAGAAGGAATAACACTTCCTCCAGTCCACACGCCAACACCGACCGCTGCTTAAGATTGCTGCACAGTCCGAGTCAACTGGCATGACGCAGTCCCATTAAGACTTAACGTTCATTTTAGCATTGAGCTTACGGACAGCCCGGGCCACGTTATTCGACTCGACCGATACTCCCAGAAGGCGCGATCGCAGAGGACAGTCCCAGAGGTCGGGTGTCCAATCAGCGGCGACCTTCGGTTCCCAGAAGCCTCTGCGCGACCGAAGGCTTTATAGTCGTTTTACGATTGTCATCCTCCGCGCTGTCGTTAAAAGTGAAATAGATCCTGGGTTGCTCTCCGAGCTCAGCGCGGTCCGCTGCCACTAACTTCCCACTGGTGGCGAAAAAAATGTAGGAAATTCTATTCTCACAGATTAGATAAACTACAGAATAAGTGATTGTGTGTGCCTTCAAATAACGCAAATCGCCTTCCCACCTCATAAAAGACGCGCACACACAAAACCTAAGGTCTGGAGAGGCAACTATGTTGAATAGTAGTTTTCGTATAGTATATTTCATGACGAGTAGAATATGCAAAACAATTTCACTCGTGTTTTAAACGATACTTCTCACTACAAGACATAGAAATCAACTGTATTAGTTTGATAATTTTGGAAAAGAAATCAAAAAGACAGTGAACATTATTTATTTATAATAAAAATAATTTTTTCCCGAAGAAAACAATGTTGATAATGATGAGTTTTAGAAGGTGATAAATATGTAAGAAAAAAGATGAAAGCACAGAAGTGTAGTGAAACAATATTTGACCATGCAACTGTGAAAACACAAATAAGATAATTAAAGTTACAAATGTGTATAAAATCCTTATGACCGTGTAACTCATTGGATTTTTATTTATAAATAAAGTTCGTGTCAAATGACGTGGCTCAGGCCGTATGTACAAGCCCTATGCTACGATTAACAAGGGAGGACTTGACCATGTCAATTGACTCGACCAGTAAAATGTATCTCAATGAGCATACCATTACGAAAACGGTTCAAATGTGTAGGCCTACTAAGAAGAAAATGGTTTTGGAAATACTTGTATCCATCAGTAAAACTTACCAGACACCTTAAAGAAAGTATGAGCTGCTTACCTGGAACAAAAAAGACTAATTAAATACAACTATTTGATTTTTTTTCTGTAGATATAGGATAAACGAAATTAAAATTATCGTAACTTAGTAATTATCTTAATTAACAGGAGAACGCGCCCATCAGCCAACACTGTCGCGGAAGACATCTATAAAGAAGATAAAAAAGAGGTGTACAAACACACAGCGATCTTGGGAACTGATGATTCACTGCCTTATCGAGGAAATACGAGCGTACACCGCAATGTACAACAGCTTGTCTCCGTCGTCGACATGACAAGTAACTGCTGCAGTGCTGAGTACGAGTTCCGTTCCTACGCTAAACAACATTATAGCTGGGAAAGAATCAGGTGGTTTTTAAGACGAAGCTGTGTTTGGAAAAAGTTCAATTGATTTATTTCTCATTTTAAAAATGGATAAAATTTTGGAAAATTCAAACTCCCCTTAAAATGATTTTTTATAGACAGAAAGAACTGACTTTTTGGTGCAAAATTCCTTTGTAAAATATAGAAGAATTCCCTAAAAATATATGAGTGAAAACTCATATATTTTTGAATGACGATCACTTTTAAATATTCTGGTTGGAATTGCTACTGGAGACCTTCTTTTCACGACAAAAACGATTCGTTCACTTGTGACATCTCGTTCTATTTCCTTTCCAATTACCCTTCTTTGTCTTTAATACCAATAGCGCTACGTTTACCGGGGATAATTGGTAATTTCATCGTCGTATAGTGTTGTCTTTTTTGTAACTGAGGACCAGGCTTCCAGGTTTCTTTGGAAATAAATAGCAGCTAGCCCAAATTCAGCTCAAAGTTTCGACACCAACACTTCGCGAACCGCCATTGGTGATCGGCGGGGATTGAACCCGGGACCTCAGCACAGACCGAAGTCATGCGCTCTACCACAATAGGGTCGCTCCACAGAAGAGAATCAAACACTATTTGATTCTTCTCTGTGGTCGCTCCCAATCAATGATTCAAGGTAAAACCAACAACTTACAATCGAAAAAATCACTGGTTGACGGAAAATTTGGAAGTAAAGTATTTGACCTCCTCATGGACTAACATACACTTACACTCTGCATAGGTACTACAAAACGGTACTGTACACACCGCGTTCAGTTGGCACCGCACCGCGGCTAACTACGGTCGGAACGTGCAGTATTCACCCTGGGCGGTCGTCTCGCGCCGTCAACTGCAGACGTCGCGGCAAATGTGTAAAACAACGTCCACATGGACTACATACACTCCTCACCGCGAACAACTTGTTTTAAAACTACGGCAACGCTTTCATTTGTCAAGCCGCCAGGACAGGAAGTTCTTCATTAAGAAGACTTTTAAAACGGAAAGCACCGGGAGTTTATTTCTACCTCATGTCGTTTTTGACGTAAATTGGAAGGACTTACTACCACACGCATGACGCATACATATTATTAATAATGTGCATACATTGTGCACATTATTAAGCGTTATTAGAAAAATAAAAGACGATTCTCATAATAGCAAACCAAGGGCGACTCTAAAAGACAAAGTTTTTTTTAGTGTCACCTTGTGGCAAACCGATCTGTCCCAGCCTAATTATCCCATCGTAAAAAGCAACAAAGCATACGAATGCAAGATGTATCAACTGCTATCAAACGTTGCAAAGGAAGTAAAACAATAGTAAAGAGATCGCCAAATAAATCTATTTAGCGGGCTTGATTTATTCTGATTTTAAAGATGGTACCTTTCTAACAAATTATTATTTCAGAAAAAATCAATTTTCAAAGGTAGCGTGGCTAAAATTATTTAAGCCTCAGACCGTAGACAGTTTGACTTTTCAAAAGAAATCAATGCCTTCGACAGAAATAGTTTCTTAAAAATTGAATCCTTATTGCCAAAAGGTGGCCACCAACAAAATGTCTTACTTCCTTGAGGTTATAATTAAAATACTAAAGTTTTTAAGGGTCACTTCTTGTGAAAACACCCTCTAAACAACACTTAAAATCTCCCTACAGAGTCAACGTCCGTAAATAAACCCCCCCCCCCCGACCTACCCGAACCACAATTAACCTTTTTCACCTCCAATCACATCATCAGTGTGCTCGGCCGGCCAGTATTTACCCTGGCATTGTCCCGGGGCCGGGGGTGAGGACAGGCTGAGGTCAGGGTGCGAGGCGCCGGCTCCCCATGTGGCGTGGCGTCAGCTTGCAGCCGCCTCATCGACCATCTGACTGCAGCAATCACCGCCTCTGTCCTGTACATCTGTCTGTAATGCTCTAATGCTGGGAACGTTTTTCTACAGTCCACTCGATCTCGTGATTCCAAGGGGATAAAAGTTTTCTTCGAGTTAGGTACAGTTCGAGCTAGAGGTAATTATAAATTTAATTCGACTTCGAGGTAATAAGAGCTGAATTTGGGATAAAGAAGTACAGAGGTACATCAAATGAAAATTCCAGTTTAGAGACAAAGAATAGTGACGCTGGCGCTAAAAACCAATTGTCTAATTGACACTTTTCGACGTAGAGCTATGTTGAGAAAACGTCAAGGTGTGAAGTAAACTCGGACTTTTTGATGATAAGTGCAAGTTGAATTGTTATTACTGTATTGACTGAACATTGAGTTGAAAAGGCGATTATGGTGTCTCTTCGATTTATTGAGGTTATAACCTTAATAATAAGTCAGTTACTAATTACTATTGGAAGGTTATTTTAGACAGGTTTTTTTCCAAATGGCACTCAAAATAATCTGACACATCGATGATTTCGAGCTATCGAGGTTCCAGTTGGCGGGAGTAAACCTGTAACAGGATATCACAAAACGTCTTATGATATCACAAAACTAGTAAATTAATAGAAACAACTAATTTGCTTGAATAACGTCGTCAGCCTGCAGACGTCAAATCGTCCATGTGACTGCAGCACTGCCCCTGTCCTATACGTCAGGAAAGTTTTAATGCTGGTAACGTCTTATTCTTTCTACAGTTGAGTCTCGCTCTCAAAGTTCCTTTTTTTCGAGTTACTTAAACAACTTAGTATACTTCGAGAGAGAGAGGTATTTCTCATTCACATTCGACTTTACAGAGATTATTTGAGTTTAATTCGGGATGAAGGTCAACCAAATGAAAAGTCCAGTTACAGAGGTGAAGAATAGTGACGCTAGGCCCCATTTGAGTAATCGATACGTTAAAACGACGTGTTTCCCGGGGTTTCGGCTTGCAGCAGGCTACCTCACGCCGTAAAAGGTTTAGTCCCAAAAGAACAATGTTGACGTCTTTAAAATGCATAGCTAATGAACACAACTCGATTACCTTAGATTAATTTATAAAACTAATTCTTGAAAACGCGTTTCTTAATAAATTTGTCAGAAACTGTGTGGAAAAATGTTTCTAATATGCGGAATGTGTTCGAGAAAAAAAAACATAAACTCTAAGATGGAGAAAATCGATTTCGACCAGTCACACCGGTCATCACAGGCCCAATCAGGGAGTGTAGTCGATAGATTCCCAAACTGGACCTGATGAGCAGCATGACAGGCTGAAAACGATTACTTTGTACCACGTTCTATTTGAGCGCGTTATAAATGGAAATATATTCATAGTTATAATTGATGGTTCCTTTCTTAATTAATTACTTTGAAACATACTTTGATTATTAGTTTAAATCAACTGGCCCTAAATCAAAAGAAATTCCATATCATTCAAGCTTCATTTAATCGTTAACAGTGTAGACTAACTAACTGTAACGATAAATTTTATAGTTTCATCCAGCAGTGAAAACTGTTTTCACTACCAGTGAAGAATAATTGTAACTATCAAACGACAAATATGTTCTTTGTAAACATCTTGTATCAAAATGTTATTCTACAGGCAAAAATGAAGTAGTTTTAACATTATTTCAAATATGTAAATTACTTACTCTAAATATTAAGATAAGTATAGGCATAAAAGATCATTTTAAAAACAATTCGGCTCGATTAATTTTTAAGAAGGGTTAGTTTTAGTACGATTAGTACGAAACCCAAAATGGAAGGGGGGAGTTGAGAAACCACTTCATTTAAATACGAGTGCATGAGTTTTATTAGTTTAACTGGTTACTTTCTCAGTAACCGCACCCTCGGACATAAAGGATTAAAATCGAACGCACGCATCAAGTTTCTATTCCATATTGAATTATATACTTTCTTGAACAAATCAACAAAGCACTCCGACTAAACCGCGTTCGGATTGCTCGATATCTGATTGCCTCACAGCTCACGTATCGCGCCGCCTCGTCATCATCGGTTGAAATAACCGCTTACTTAACCGCACCGCACTCACTCACAACACACTGCGTTACATCAATGGTTACATTGTGACAACACCTAACAGAATTTTTAATTTAATTTCCTTTTTCCTATTTGCAAGTTTTGGCAAAAAAGTATGGAAGAACAATTCAATACTTCAGTTAGGTCCATCACATTTCATATTCCAAAACATTCTATAACTAGGTTATTGTGATTTTCATACATAGTAAGGACCCATAAGGTGAAGTTATTTAAGAACATCAACAACGAATTATCAACTATCAACATTTAATTAAGACCGGGACGCAACACTCGCTGCGTCTAAACGGAATACGAGAGAAGGACGACCGTGTGTTACAATGACAGACCGGCCGATTCATTTTGTCAGGATTTAGCCATAATTAAAGAAACGTAACTTGAAACTCGAGTAAAAAGGGAACCGTCGTCTAAAAGAAATCGTGATTTGATTTCAGACTTGCGAAACAAACTGAGTTTTCATACCATTCAAAAACTTTAAAGATTTAATTTTAAAAAATTTAGTTTTTGTCCTAAGCAATTTCAGTATCCAAAAGCCCTTCCATAGAGTAAAAAACTTAATAATAAAGAGTTACGACGCGTGATTCAGCCAAAGCCGAATAAAAATCCTTGCAACAGATACAAAAAGGAACTGCCCAACACACTAAACCCTTCGCCACGACTGACATTGAATGACGCGGACAGCGCAGTGCGAACAATACCGTGAGGTCCGTAGTCTGCAAAGCTGCAAAGACAACCTTGTACTAATGACCAGCATTCTCTCCGCTGCATTAGGGGGGCCTGAGCCAAGGGCAGGCTAAGTGTAAGGGACGTGTGTAGGTCGCGTGGACCGGAGGGTTGCCTGAGTTGTCGCACGGGGTTGTAAAACTCAAGGCCGAGGAGCGGGCGAATGGACCGGAATGGATATTCAGAGAGATAGAGGGTTTGAAGGGGAGGTAGGAGGAGGAAAGAATGGTCTAACCAAACCTAACCTAACTAAACATTACAGACCAACTGATATCCACTCAAACAATCACAATGATATTGGGAGTAGTTGTATGAAACTCAGATCTTTCCATCAGCCCAGCAATCCAAGCCTTCCCATACACCCCAGCGCCCCCTTTCCCTTTCTCTCCGTGATCATCTCTCTGAGTAGTTCGAGCGCTCGGGCCAGCTGTCCTCAAGAGTTTCTGTGAGATTCATAACCATTTACCAAAAAGTAAGAATGACTTGCAGTCCGTCCCCTCATGGGCTAAATAAAGCTAAATAATCCAGAAGACATTCTACTGATAACATGATCAACATGTTTTTCCCAACTTCGATTTTCATTAATTATGGGCCAAGACATTTTTATGTTCTACCTACGGCAATTTATAATCTTATAAAATTAGGAGAGGATATAATATGATTTTGATTGTAAAAAATTAAAACTATATATTTCATTTTAAATAAATTGTTACTAATTTTTTGTATTCTATATAAAATGTCAATGTATTGAATGGAACAATAGTTAGGATATTAATTTTGGTTAATCTTCTGTAGACGTCACAGACAGCTAAAACAATTAAAGCTCTTCCTCCTCAAAAGGACAGCTTATCTGCAAGGACGGACGGACGGACCGCGCGGCAGCGGCATCGGCAGGACTTTGGCTGGCACACAACTGATAGACGACTTACTTGATAACAGCGACAGACAGATTACTTGCTACGAATTAGACTCTGACTCTACTCTTACAGAAGTTTTTACGGACAAATTACAAGAAGACGTTAAACTTATTCACATCAATATTAGAAGTTACTATAAAAATTTTGATAATTTTCTGGTAGTTTTAGAAAGCTTACGAGTCAAGTTTCAAGTGATAATTTTGAGCGAAGCTTGGCTTGAGAAGGATAAACCTTTGTATAGTTTAGATGGTTATGATATATTTTATACAACAAATACGTGGAATAGAAATGATGGAGTTGTGGTATATGTAAGACAGGAGATAGGGGCCACTATGAACGAAATTATAATAGGAGAAAGTAATGGTCTACACATAAACTTTGGTTATTTCAGTGAACAATTTTCCTTGATTGCTTTATACAGAAGTCCTACCATGAATTTTGAACTTTTTCTTACTGATTTAAATAATTTCTTAAGTAATAAAATACGAAACAAAGTTAGGTATTTTCTCATCGGAGACATTAACGTAGACATACTTGATGACAGTACCGATACTAACAAACACGCATATCTTAACACCTTATACGGCGCTGGGTTTGTCACGTGCATCGATAAACCGACGCGCGTAACCGACCATTCACAGACACTTATCGACCATATTTTTACCAACTATATAGATGCTAATACTGTAACAGCAGCGGTACTTAAGACCTCAGTTACTGACCATTACGCTACCATAGTAAAAATAGACTTTTCAACCGACAGGAAGACCAGTGATGGGAATAGTTCGACTTACATTGATAACGACTTACTTGATTCACTTATACAGTCACAGACGTGGAATCATGTCCTCACCCTCCAAGATGTAAATGAGAGTTGTACTGCTTTTGCCCAAACTTTATCATCTATGAAAAATAAGGCTACTAAACAAAAAAAAAACTAGTACTAGATTTAAAAAACTAAAACCATGGATTACGACTGATTTAATAAAAGACATCAGAAAACGTGACAAATTAAGCAGACTACTGAAAAAACGTCCATTCGATACAGACTTCAAAAGATATTTTAGAAATTTTAGGAACCACTTGAACAGCAATTTAAAGAGAACTAAGAATAACTACTACAAAAATAAAATATCTGAGACAGCAGGGAATCCAAAACTTTTTTGGAGCATAATCAACGAATTTAGTGGAACAGGAAAGCCACGAGCTAATTTTCCAATCAAACATTTTTTGCAAGGAAGCGCCACTGCCGGTGGGTCGGTGGAGGAGGTGGCGAATGCTTTCAATGATTTTTTTGTAAATGTTGGACAAAGCTTAGCGAGTGCGCTACCTTCCAACACTGGCCCACTGGTAGTTGACGACAACGATCACAGGGTGAGGCATGTGTTCCAGTTACTGCCGGTCTCTGAGGGCCTAGTGGATCAGTGCGTCCGGGAGATGCGGGGTGGCTCGGCTCCGGGACCTGACGAGATTCAAGCTAAAATTGTCAAGAGAAATATAGCCTTTTTAATTCAACCTATCACCCATATTATTAATTTAAGTATTTCTTCCGGAATTTTTCCAGAAAATTTAAAATTGGCTAAAGTCACTCCTTTATTTAAAGCGGGTAGCAGATCGGACTACAACAACTTCAGACCAATTTCTTTGTTAAATGTGCTTTCTAAGATACTGGAGAAATGTGTCAAAATTCAATTGCAATTTTACTTAGAAACAAATCTGATTCTTTCTGACAAACAATTTGGGTTTAGGAAAAACAAAAATTCTAACGATGCTCTTTTTAATTTAAATAAAGATATTATGGAGAGTATCAATAAAAATCAAAAGAATTTAATCATTTTCATCGACTTAGCTAAAGCATTTGATTCTATTGACAGGAATCTTCTTATCAACAAGCTAGACTCAATAGGAGTGCATGGAAATGCGCTAGAATGGTTTAAAAGCTATTTATGTAGACGCTGCCAAACTGTTAATATTCTGAATAAAAAAAGTGAAGTAAAGCACTACAGTTACGGGGTAGTTCAGGGCAGCACTCTTGCTCCTTTGTTATTCTTAATCTATATAAATAACATAGATAAAATCAGAATTACGGGTAAACTCTACTTATTTGCAGACGACACGGCAATCCACTTCACGGGAAATAATTGGCAGGAAGTTTTCTGTACAGCTACAAGTGATGTGTCGTTACTAAAGAAATGGTTTGACCAAAATATTTTAACAATGAATATAGGGAAAACTAAGAGCTTACCCATCTCGTTGCGTCAGGGGGCTGAGCCGACCGCGGACCTGGTCGTGAGGGTTCACACCTGCGGTGACCCGTCTTGTACTACCTGTGCCTGCCAGACTATAGAGCGCGTTGATCATTATAAGTATCTGGGCGTGATAATAGATAAACAGCTGAGATGGGGAAAACATGTGGAGTTACTTCAATCTAAACTTAGAAGAATGATTTTTATTTTTCGTGAACTTAGCGATATTCTAAATGAAAAAGAAATTAAATCTGTTTACTATGCATATGTTCAATCCTTACTCAGTTATGGACTAATATCCTGGGGCGGAGCTTTCCGATCCGTTATCGAACCTTTGACAGTAATACAAAAATGCATAATTAAAGCCGGTCTCAGAAAACCTAGACAATATCCCTCTGAACTGCTCTTTCGAGAATCTGGTCTGTTAAGCATTAGACAGCTTTTTATTAAATCAGTTCTTCTGTATCTGCATCTAAACTCCGAATTAATTATCACTCCAATAAACCATCCCTACGCCACAAGAAATTCGCAAAACGTCGGCATACAAATCCCCAAAACGATCAAGTCAGTAAATAAAACCAACGCATTTTTTCTTGCTAATATTTTGTACCGGAATGTCCCGCCGGAGATAAGAAACCTGGGGGCTTCACGGAATGTGTACAAGAGGCGGGTCACTGCATGGCTTTTAGAGATAGGCGCACAAAACTCGGAACAACTACTGACTTCTATTTATGACACTGCTTGACTGACTTGACATTTGACTACCGTGCCCGTCTAAGTTGATCCGATTACGACAAACCATAGTTATAATTAATACAAATTTTAAAAAATCCCATAAAAATATTCTTTTATAGTTAAAACATTAACTTCGTAAATTATATCTCATTTCTTAATCATTTTTTTCTGTCTTAAAATTGTTACTGCAGTCAGAAATCTCTTGTTTTTATATTTTATCGCTCTGTCTGTGCTGTCACCTAATAATATTTTTTTTTGCAAATATGTAATTAGTCTTTAGTTTCTAACTTTAATGTAAGTGGAAGTGGGTGCTAATAGTTTTTTTTCTTGAGAAGACTCAGTTCTACGCACAGGTCATTGACCTATGTGGGACTTATTATTTCAAATAAACCCTTTAATGTATATATTTTATGTAATGTAAGGAAATAAAGACATTTTTGATTTGATTTGATTTTGGGGAGTTGCGGTGTGAGTCTGTGTATAGTCCGAGACAAATAACGTGGTCCAGACCGTCCATAAACCATGTTCCTCCATTAACATTTGTCTCATGCCCTAGGCCAAGTCATTTGAATCGACCTCAAGTTGGGCATGAGGAAATAGAGGATTTGTATTGGCAATTGGCAATTGAGGAAGCAAAGAAGTCGGGGTTGGTCTTGCAATACCACATTCTAATTAGGCCTGTGTCTAAATACTGTGTTGAGTGAGATCAGGGGAGCCATACGAATACTAGTTTCAATTTAATTGCCCGAGTAGCGACTTACACATCACGATGTGTATCTCAGTAACAAATAAGCAGCTAGGGCAACGAGATTTATAAGCTTTTGATTCAAAAGAGATAAGGTATAAGGTACACATCGTTGTTGTGAAGAAGTTGTAATGTTCGATATGCACTATTGGGTAGATTTGTCTTATTAGATTCACTGATGACCGATAAAGCTCGAACAACTTTTATCGGCTAGTAGCCATTACGGTGATTGTACACAAATTATCAACTGTTGTAACTTTAAGCTGCTCAATTTTTGCCGCAAATATAGGGAATACGATGTTAAAAGAACTGTCTTTCACGTCGTATTTCGCATACGACTAAACTCCACAAATATAATTAAAGTATAACCCCAAGATTTAAAAAATGATGGATTTGCCGAAGACGGCCTTGGAGTGGTATACTACCAACCGGCTGCTGCGAGAACCACTGGCAGTGGAGTCAGTTGGCCACGCTGTCTGTGTCATTACTGGACATAAACCACAGCCCAACTTGAGGCCTCAATCATGACGTTACGGCCGCAGTAAACCAGTTCCTACGACCTCCCCTCTGGTCACTGGTCAGTCATTCGAGGGGCCCCTTATCACTACGGCTCAGTTACGGCGCCCAACTGGTCCTCCTAGCTCAGTTCCGCTACCCCACTCACCATGTGCCTATCTTGAATGAGCCGAGGAAAATCATATACGACTGCTGGTAGCGAATTAAAACTATAATACCTATATAAGAATCATCCCGATTATACTGTGACATGACACCGATGGCCCCTACGGGATTAGGCGTTCTCGCCGCTCCATAATCCGTTTCTACGAGGTACAGTCAAAAAGTTCCCGGAATGAATTTTTGTAGACATACAGCGCGATCGTCAGCAGTGGCATAGCTGACTTGCCGTAGTGCAGTATTGGAAAGGGCTTTTCGTGTACCTGCAAGACGACGTTGTCGGATTTTTGAATATGGCATTTCATGAACAGCGCACTAGGTGATGCTGATAAAGAAAGTATTGGGGGAATTCTTCATCGCCTCTTCTCCATAATAAGCTTGAATTAAAAACTCAAGAGTCTCACTGAGTGATTTTTAAAGTAAAACAAGAACAATGTCCGTGTGCTGTTCATGAAATGCCATTTTTCAAAAATCCGACAACGTAGACTTGCAGGTACACGAAAAGCCCTTTCCAATACTGCACTACGGCAAATCAGCTATGCCACCACTACCGATATGCCCTCCCAAGGAGTCGTACCAACTACTGCAAGACAAATTTACCACTGGCGATCGCGCTATATGTCTACAAAAATTCATTCCGGGAACTTTTTGACTGTACCTCGTATTGTGTTGGCGAAGGGTCGCCTAATCCGGTAGGGGCCATCGGTGTCATGCCAGAGTATAGGTACCATCCCTCATGAGGGTAGTAAAACAAAGTAGAATAAGTACCGTACACATGTTTACATCACACTACAGGACGAACCATGTGTTTTCTGTGTCTTACTCTTGGCTGGAAAGTTACTCTTTGCCGATTATTGCACGATAAGTTTACCGTGCACTAGGAAACGGAAATAACGGAAGCAAACAATCAAAACAATCAGCTCATTGCAGCAAACCGACGTTTAATGCATGTCTTTAGGTTGCTTCAGAGGAATGCAGTGGCAGCACTGGTAGCAGTAGTAAATGTTTTTTTAGTTTAAATAGGTTAGGTTTGAAAAATTGAGAAACGTAGTGGTTTATTCACGGGATGAGTTATGATTAAGAAATATGTTTTTTCTGAGTAGTTTTATGTATCGTACGTCACAAGCCCGGTAAGTTTTACTGAATTCGCATGAAAATCCCACAATCGCCTCTGGCTCACGCAGGAACTATCACGCTGGTCCAGATTAAACAGTACTTACCGGTCTAGTTCCGTAAAGTACTACTACCGGCAAAAACCGACTACTACACCACCTGCATTGAATTCATATAGTTTGGTAACCCCTTAAGGTCGTCGGTATCTGATTTATAGTTATCTGATCTCGTTTATGGAAAGTTCGGTTGGTGAGGTGTGTCCTAGAAAAATGGGACGGAGTTTTGGACTACAATGTGGGTCAAATGAAGTGGCTCACGTCGTACGAAAGCCCAATGCAAAAATTAACATGAATCTTATGCGCGGACTGGGCCGTGTCGTTTGACTTGGATTATAGTGAACGTGAAAAGGTTGTCCTAAAAAGAGGGTCCTTGTCTGAAGAAATCTAGTGATCGGCCGAGCAGGAGGGCGAGGCATCCTAGTCAGTACAGTAAACTCCCGCTCATCCAAACACCTCGGGTCTGAGACTTGTCCGGATGACGAGTTTTCCGGTTAAACCGACGACGTTCACCAAAACAAGTTGAACTATGACTATAATACAATATGACGTAAACAAGTTGAACTATGACTATAATACAATATGACGTATAAGCAAAAACTCTGATTTAGACACTTACTTAATGGTCACAAATCTTTCCCACAAGAATCGTCGGTACAGTATTGTCCATTTCCTGTCGATCACGTCCGGTTAAATCAATGTGTGGATAAAAATCGTCCGGTCAACAGAATGTCACTTCTAAGTGTGGTCCGGTCAACCCGATGTCTGGTTAAAAGCTGTCCGGATGTGAGAGTCTTTTGCATTCTCTTTTGAAATCGGAAAAGGCCATCACTCACATTCGCCCTAAAATAACCCTTACTGGTGGTCGACGTCTGATATGGTAATTATTTGTAAATATGGCAAAGCTGCTGGTGAGCCAATCATTTACATAATGAAGGGTTAGTGGGTTGAGTGATCCAAGTTTACATCCTCTATGAGAAACAGGGAGGCGAAAGATAAGTTGGAGGTTATATTCGTTTCTTGAAGATTGAAGAGGAACGCTGAATCCCAAGTCCCAACAAACCGAAGGCAAGCCTTACAAACCATACCGTGCAAATAAACCCATTTGCTCGTATGTAATAACCACTGATTATAAAGAAAAATAAATCGTCTAAGCGATGATAAGCCAACAAACGCGATCATATGTTACAAAAATTAGCACATTCTGGTAGAGAATATTGGTATTAACGAAATTTAAAATGCGTTTCTTATCCTCTCTGTTGCACTTCTAGTTTAGACGCTTTTAAAATAAAACCCTTAACCTTAACTTATTTACCCCCGTAGAAGCAGAAATATCCCGATTAAGGCATACAAATCTTAAGCGTTAAATAACACTACAGGCGCAATCTATAGTGACGAGACTCGAACTAATTTCGCCAGCGCTCCTGGCTTCAAAACATCAATAAGCACGAGAAGCATCCTTTTAGTTATAAAGTCAAAGGTATTAACGCAAAAAGGAGATACAAACACTGACCGGGGCCTCGAATTTCACCGACCTAACACACCCACAATTTTGTACCGATTCGAACCCGACAGCCGGTCGGTGGTTTCGACGCGACCAATCTCCCGTCTTTTGGCTCGTTAAACCCAAACGGCCCTCAAAAGCAGTACGAGTCTTGCTCGCGGTTAAGCCCGGTATAAATTACTCCGGAGCGGCTGTAATTCAAGCACTCGGTTAAGCGGCGACGTCGCGACCGCGTTTGATGTTCGCTCGCTCCCTCGCCGCTCCGACTTGCTTTGATTTACGTAATTATCCCCCTAACCGCCCAACTGCTCCGCTAATAAGGCGGATTTATAGTTGTTTCTATGAGGGGAGATTTTTTGGATGGATTGACCTCCTTTCATCGCTAACATGGTTTTCATATTTCGTTACCGGTAACGGTTGACAACGGGTTTTGGATACTGATAATGATGAAAATACTAAAAATACAGAAAATCGTAGTTTAAAATCATCTTTACTTTATTCGTACAACGTGTGTTGGGTTTATTATTCACTTTTTTAAGTTTAGTTTCAAATACTTCTTTTGTTGGCATGTTAAAAAATACCTGTTAAATTTAAAACGAGAACCATGAATACTTCCAACACAACATGTTCCATGCTTCCACTTTCTTTTGAAAATACAATATATTTTTATAAATTTTATATATATATTAATTTTTGGCAATATATTGCAGATCATTTTTATTTGGAAAAATTTACACATTAAATGTTGCCTTAACTTTCCTTTCCATTCCTTGATTTAAATTTTTTTTTTTTTGGAAGGGGTTAAAGGGTTTATTTATTATTATATCCTCACACCATAAAATTTGTAATTCAATTTACATTAAATTAAATTTGCATTATAATACAAATCACCAATTCTGTGGGTTCCCAATCCATTTAACGATTTCCCAAATTATTATCAAATTTAAAACAGGCATTCTAATCCAGGCCAACTAATTATTGCACCTAATAAAAAAAAAATACTAATAGAGCTGAATTAATTTAAGGAAGATTGGTCCGCATTAAACGACTTGTTCAGAAAACAGAAGCAATGCTAATTTAATTGCGTCCCTTCGGCGGAACAAAAGGAGTTCTCACCCTTATTTACATACTGTACAATGTGAGCGGACCGGGTGCTGAGCGCTACAGCAACTAACGTTATTGGACTCCGGTCTTAGGCCCTTTATTGGCTTCCGTACGGAAAGTTTGTGTCCAACGTATTTAAATGAATCGTCATTAAAGAACACGTTACAAAAGCTAATAGTTTGAAAGAAGTTGATTTAGAATTTTTAACCAACGTGATTTCGGAAGTTAAGGATTTAGAACTGATAGTTTTCTGACTATAGCAATTTTATGGATTGCTATATTATACAAATATTGGATTAGTCTTTACTAACAGTCTCTACAGAAGCCTAAAAAAATGGTTTTTATATAACTGATCAAAGAAGTACGTATAAAAGCACGTATTACAGACTAGCATTCTGTAATCATGAAAAATTCTTAAATTTGTTTTATATTTGCCAGGAACTTCTGATGTTTCAGAAAGTTCACTAATGTTCACGGTTTAAACTAATAATAATATTGTGTTTTTTTACAGTAATATAAAATTTTAAATTATTTAAACGTTTTATTAGTGTAGGAAAATCTATTAACATTATATCTACGAGTAAAATTAATTGTGTGATGCAAATTCATGAAAAACCCAAACGACTATTTTAAATTATCAAGCAATGAGATGTTGAAAGTCTCGGCATGATATATATAACATGACATAGGAAACGAATTAAACGATTTAGATTTGATAAAGCTTGTCCAATATTGTATACCTTTGGGTGGGGCATGTCAACTTCACCGTGTGTTATATAATTTACGGACAATTGCTGGGACTGAGTTTGTCTCTGGGAAGGGAATAAGGGAGGGGGATTTCGTTTCAAGGGATTAAACTTTTAAAATTAAAGATATATTTTTGGACGGAAATGTATATTTAGAAAAAGTGCTTCCAACAGTAACACTTTGAGATACAGTCATACATAAGCAAGAGAGAAACGTCACTCCAAAGATTTATGGGTTTAGAATAAAACTAGGGGCCCCATGTGCAAATTGCGCATTTTTATATTATTTCTGTTTTGTGGGAAACTCGCCTACAGTAAAAAATAAATTGTATGGTAACCAAATTAACCTTTTTAATAAAAATATAAAGACCTCACCTAAGTAAACAAAGGCTGACTGAACAAAACACACACATTTTTTATTTATCCCCCTTGCACTGTTTTTTATTTTGGTTGTCTTCTCGCGAAACAGTAAGGTAACGGAAGTTTTTCTAGGAAGCCCATGTGCAAATTGCTCATTTTAATATTTTCTCTGGTGTTCAATTAGTCTTTTTCTCTCAGGAGTTCTATGTTCTTGCCGAAGGTTACGCATATTTTCCTTCATGACATCGAGTCGTTTTTCTCTATGCCCTCTTCTACTTTATGTTTCAGGGTTCAGTTTGCAATATATTTATAATTTAACGATCATGGATCTTCACCATAAAAAATTATTTACCTGCCTCAATTTGGCTAAAATTGTCAATGAAAGTGGCCCAAGTTCATTTTTATAACCTGCATTGGATTTTGTTTACATTAGCATTCAATCTTTTTTTGTTTACAATGTGACTGGTTAGAAATTCGTCTCAAGGTAATCAGCTGTTAAAGTAAAATCACATTTTAAAACCATTATAACGCAAGTTGGTCAGCACAGGAGCGTTAAAAGCGCCCTCTTTAAATAAATTAAAGCCTTGGGGGTCGAAGCCGAAAAAGAAATGCCTATTTTAACTATCTGTCGCAGGTGCGCTACATTATGAGCTTTAAAATGACACCTCAATCGTAAAAATCGGTTTAGTAGGACGCCTGAAAAAGGGATCAAACAGAAAAAACCTTTTTGTATTAAATATAGAATAGATAGTTTTGACTCATTTACAGCATTAACTTATAATATCTATATTTACTTAAATAAAACTTGATTCCGTAAAAGGGGTTCTGTAAGCACAACCTTTGACGATGAATAAATAATAGACCTCCCATTCTTATGGCCCAGCTGTAGCTAGTTTTGGGTGACCCAGAATTTAAAGTTATCGAAGTTTGATTAGTTACAAATAAAGGGTGCTTCTGCTTCTGTTAATCCCTTATTTTGGCTATGTACTTAAACACTTTGTATTTTATATTTCACAAATAGATTATTAATCGACCACTCTAGTAATCATGGGTCACTTTAAACCTGGTACACATTTGATTATATGATGGAAGGTCTGCTTCAGATTCAAAGTCGGCATAACCTTTGACTATAGGCACAAAATTCAAAAAAAACAATTATAAAACGGTACGATTTTGAATTTTGAAATCTACAGGAGCCAAGGTTTTGTGGAAGTGTAAGCCCGATAAATTAAAAATATCAAAAATGTTTACTGAAAATAAGTAACTAAACTAAAGTTATTAAAAATAGGGTTCTCTGCAGATTTTACATTTAAATATTGGTGACAATATACACCTCAAAGGGTATTTCGCCATCACTTCTTTGGTTGAAGATTATCATAGCCTAAGTGAAGCTAAATAAATTCGACTGTATTTCGAGGAAAAGTGTCTAATATTCATCATCGGTACACACTAAATTTAAAAAAAAACTCTTGAACCTCCCAATAAACATTTAAAACACCACTATAGAACGTTAAACTCAACTCAAATACAATCCTGACACAGCCCTGACCGGTGAACTATTGCCAAGCGCCCCTAAAATGAACCGGTGAGGGTATCATTCTTATCTCCCAAAAACACTTTTAATACCTAAAAATTATCTAAAAATCCATCACAAACTCTTCTCTTGAATATTCCATTGCGAAATACCAACTTTCGCTATCCTTGGTAAGAAATTAAAAGCAGAACTTAATTGTTTACTTTCTTTGACTTCAGTAAATTAAATCGTTTCAGTGAACTTAAAATGAGTAAGATCAAGGAATTTGGGGACTGTAGTATTTGTCATTGTTCTGTCTGGGACATATAGCTACACCTTGGATTTGAACTGCTTGTAGTATACGAAATTTTAAGGTTACATTGATTTTCGTGAATGCAATCCAATAAGAGAGAACGATTTATTAGCTCTCTTATTAAGTTTAGTATAGTTTTAGTATATCCAAATTAGTGGCTTTAATATTAAGTAAAAACTTTTCTTTTTATTTCCGATTCGGGAATCCCACTCGGTCGATAGCCAAAGATTTTTAACGTTCAATAAATGAATCGCACATACAAAATCCGTGGGGTTTCCTCCTTGCCACTAATCTATACCCGGAACCGGCTCAAATCCCCCGAAACATGAAAAATCCCTGGAAAGGGAGGGATTAAATCCCGAACAACCTGTCTCTGTTGCCACAAACCGGTGTCACACCCAACGGAGAGGGAGGTCAATGACCCCTGCACAACACTCAACATTTGCTGCCAGCAAACTGACGGTAGATCCCCAGTACTGACGATCTGACTCATCGAAATCGTCAAGAGACATTCCGAAAGTGAGCCAGTTGCGAAAGGGGTCCTAAATCCCCCCACGACTGAGCCAGACGACGCATTTCATGACAAAATAAATAAATAAATAGAAAAGTGTAATGATAAAAAATTAATATACAAGAATACGTGCGACTTTTTAATATTCTATAACATTTCCTACTAAAGTATAAGCAATACAAATTACATATGAAAGGAGCTCGCTTAGGCGTTAGAGCCTGTGCGTGAATTATTAAAGCAGATACAGTATGTTCTAAGGAGGGAAATTGGTCTGAAATGTTATGAGTATTAGAACTAGACACATCTATAATAAGCTGATTCCTAACCAACCTCACTACCAATGAAAATGAGCCGGGGAAGGTAAGCACACCGTATTTCAGTGCAAACAAATCCCTCAAAACTAACTGCGCCTTAAGTTCGGACAGTCAGCGTAATGTCATGAAATGCAACAACAACCAGTCATTGGCTCGTAAGGGGATAAAACCTGATCTCACATCCCTGGGAGACCCCGAAAAATCCCCCAAAACGGGAATAAATCCCGCCAACCCCCATCGTCAAACCGGTGTCGCCCTAGCAGGAGGGAGGTCATTGACCCTGCACAACACACAACATTAGCTGCCAATTAACTGGCGGTAGATCCCCACTAACGATCCAACTACAAAGTTGGAAACTAAACGAGATCCGAGAATTCCTTCCCTGCCGGAAATACGGTTCGAAACATGCTGAAATGCTGTAGATTTGAACAAAAAAAGATTTACATGATTGTATGCAAAAAAAACCAATAATGCTGATTTTTTATAGTAATCCCTAGTCCAAAAGGCAATTAGCTGAGACATTTTGGATGGCATAAGTACAGCATAAAATAAATAGCACCATGTTATATTATCTATGAAAAATTGTGTCATACGAATGCATTGCACAATAAAAATAATTATTTCACTTAATTTCGAAATATACAATATTGTGCAATCATAGAAGTTCACCGTGTTTATGTAACCAACTTCCTCCACATCTACGGTTTATTAACTGACGTTTTATTCGACCGCACTATAATTTATTACTACAAAAAAGTTTACTATTAAGTTAATGTATTCTAAAACTACTGACTTCATCATGTTAATTTGAAAATATGATCACATGAATATAATGATGAAAGGGTAGAATACTTTCCAAAGTTAAAAATAAGTTTTATGATATTACAAATCTTTTGTAAATTACATAAGAGAACGGTTTTCAAATTGAATTTCTCTACCAAAAACATTTGAGATCCTTATTAGAAAACAATAAAACCCCAAAAGGGACGACTTCCTCTAAAAGCCTTTAGCGCTCAACTTCCGCTTTAGTTTAAGAAAAGCCTTTAATGAAATTAGCAAATTAACACAAAGAAGCTGTTAAGTCCTGACCGGCTTAATTCAATGGGCTTTGAGGAGCCTAGCGCAACATTGTCTTGGATTGGAAGGTGCTTACGCTTTTCCTAATTTAATCGAAAACTAACTAACTAGGAACTATATTAGATCCACTTTATTTATAAAAAAATATATTATAAAAAAGGGGGGATTAAAAACGTTTTAACTTGTCGCTATGGACCAATAATACTGAACATTAATGATCAAATAACTAAAGTAAGCTTTTTAACTCGTTTAAAATAAAAAAAATCCTTAAAAGTCTCACTTTACCGGCAAAGGTTGTTGTCAATTATATAAAAGCTAATTAATTAAATAGTTATTATTAAATTATTAGTGGTTTCTTGACCCCTAAGACAAAATCAAAATGAAGAAAGAATTCAGTTTCGATACTGTTTAAGAAATGTGTTATGGTCCCAGTACACTATATTCAAAAATCATTAACTAGGCCTAATTATTCTTTTTTCAAATGACTTCGTTGAAGTAAGTTAAAAAAAGAAAATCCAGGGTGTTTTTTAACGCAACCCAAAACTTTATTTTATCAGTGAAGGATTATTTCCCCCCAAGATCCCCGGATTTGACCCCAGTATATTATTTTCTTTGGGGGTACATAAAAAGTAAGGTCTACGAAAACAATTCACAGGATATTCAACACTTAAAAACAAACATAATAAATTCGATGCAAAAAATTCAAAGAGGTACATAGCAACAAGTCTCCGGGAATTTGAAGGATAGAGCATAACTTTATACAAATGCCAGTAACGGATTTGTTGGGCACATAATGTAAACTAAATGTGATAAAAATTAAATAATAGGCCTAGGTTGTATAAAATGTAAAGATCCATAAAACAATACTAGTTCCATATTTGTATGTACATTTTTCAATCTTAAAAATAGATTGCGTTAAAAAACACCCTGCAGGCCTATAAGAAATGAACCTTAAAGGTTTTTTTATTATTTAAAAACAATGCATTAACCTTCTTCAGCGACAAATCAGAGTCAAATATTTGAGTGGCAACGACATAAAGTTATTAGCCTAAGAGAGTGTAGTCTTTCCACTTGATAGAGAGTATACTAGGCCTAATATACCGAGCAAATAAACGAAAAATCCCACTTTATCCCATATTTCTATCCATCCCCAAAAATACTAACCATATAACTTTCAAGGGATTTTTCGTACATAATGAAACTGAAGAAAGTATAATCGAACAGTTGAACTATTAATAAATTGATACATCAACTTATATCAACATCGTCCTATTTTTTATATAAACAAATTATCCACTTACCATGTATTATGGTTTAACAACAAAAACAAAGTGTAATAAATATAATAGAAAATTTTTGAAAATGTATTTTTAATAAATTTTAGTTATTAAAACGAATTTATTTGTTCTAAAATTTAATACGTTATAATTTTTTTTAGATGTACATGTTAAGGAGATATCATTTTTAAAGTTTATTTAGATTTTATAAATTACATTGAATTTTTGTTGTCAAAATGGTTGCGTAGAATTGAAACCGAGTTTTTAAGAATGGATGTCACTACTAGCATTTGGTCAATCGACTTTTGAATTTTAAACCTTTTTCTGAAAGATATATAGTCTTAATTTAGAGTCCCTCTGGGACCAAACAGAAGCCCAATCACTGACAAATTTTCTATTTTATATTTTGTTGAAAATTTACTTTCTAAAAGGAATTTCGCAAAACCCAAAGAAAAATATTCACTCACAATTTACTAGCCTATAAAGCATGGTGATCGAAAACTAATTTCTTGAGTAGGAAATATTTATAACCACAGGAGGAAAGCAAGAACAAAGATAACATACGACCTAATAGTATTGCACGCGAATATGTCACGTAGTAGTAATAGTACGCGTTAGTATACCGACATGCACAATAGTATTCTATTTTTGTCATAAAGAAAATCACAAATATGCAAAGAAAATTCCCATTTTGTCCCACAATCCCACTTTTATACAAGCAGGCAAAGTGTATCATACTATCATACTTGGGATGAAAACCGCTTGAAGTAAGAAACCCGTAAGAAGGTTCTGTAAAAAGATTGTTTTTTTCGTAAACATGAACCACAAAGAAACGGACCATCTACCTGACACCCGAGACTTGAGATTCAGTTGATATTGAGGTGCCGAACCACCTGTGTAGACCTAGAGCTCTCACAATACACACTTGATGTTCGCTGATTCAACAAGACACTTCTCGACTCTTATTTGTTACAATAGATACATCAAATTGCCAAACACTAGCGACTGTATTTATAACTTTAGTACCTGCTGGACCGAGGGACCGAGCCCTAATCGGTAGCCTATTGTTTTCCCCGTTTTACTCTATGCCTGATTCTTATCCTTTTGTGCTTTCATTAACAAAATATGATTGGACATCTCTAGCACATATTTACATTTTTATTCGATTGCCTAAATAGGCAATAAAAAAATTTCAAAAAATATGGCCCCCTGTTTAACTTTAGAAATTTTAAATTCACTTCTTTACATATATTATATATTTTTACTGGCGATATGATCTACTTAGAACATGTTTTTTCAACTATAAATTATTTATTTTCAGACTTGAAAGGAAATCTTCGGAGCCGTTTTCGAGATAATTATTATGTTATCAAGCAAGCATTCCAAATTAATTCAAACAAGAAAACATTGATTACAGGATCGTGGAGGAAATATCCATTGAACATGTGAGTACCTGGTGGACTGAGCCTTGCTCGGTGTTATTTCATGATTACCAGTTCATCCAATTACTATTAAGTATTTCAATGTGATAAAATTGATAAATAGAGACAGTTTCCGTTGCTCTATGAAGTTTTCATCCCACACGCTGTATCTTCCCTTGATGGCCGTAGATTACAAACAGCAAATATGATTACTTCATTTGTTTACACTTTCCTTATTTATTTCGTTGCTAACATGGTAACTCATAAGGCCAATATGGAAATGTTACATCTTTAAAATTTATTTTATTACATTAGATTTTCTCTGGCCAAGTAGTCTGCATAGAACAAGTTTTATAGTAATAAATTACTTATTTACAGACTTTGAAGGAAATCCTCGGCGCTGTTTTTGAGATGATTGTGCAAGTAAGCAAGCACGCACGCAAGATAACATTGCTCATAAGAGTATAGGATATTTCATATTTAATTTGGAGTAAATTTATTACACACTAGCAGTTGCCCGTGGCTTCGCTCACGATAGACAGCTTGAAACAGCTGATCTTGCCACTGCTCTTAGAACTGTCAAATTAGTACCCACAGCTAATCACAGCACATTTCTGTGTTTGAATGTTTACATCTTTATAAAATGTAAACACTGAAACTGAGGACGTTCACGGGGCGTAGTCCTAGGGGATTTTAAGGAAGTGAATAGGCCTATGTGTTTCCCAAGTTCAAGATATACCCCTGTGTGAAATCGTCATTACCCCAGCCCCAATCGATATACCCCAGTCGTTTTAATCATTTTTCGCGTTCACTTGCCACATATGAACATATATACAGAAACAACCTCTTCTTTATAATAGTCAATATGTGGCATCTAGGATTGAAAACTAGAAACGACGCAAAAACCCCCTTAAATCCAGCATCACTAGTTTACGACTCCAAAAAACTCAGCCGGAAAACTATAGGCCGATTCAAATAACAAGGCCCGGTCCGTCCGTAAGACTAATTTTAAATTTAGCATCGTTCTTATGGACAGCGTGGGCCTTGTTATTCGATTCGAACTACACCGAGAACCCGGAGCACAGTACCAGTAGCCCCGGCGAAACGGCGAAACCAACAGGCGTTACAATATAACGAGACACGGACGTCGCCGAATTAACGATCGACCAGCGAGCGCGTTAATGACTGCCCCCCCCCCCCCGGCAGTAGGGGGAGGGGAGGGGGACTCTGCCCCCCAACAGAGGCCCCGGGACGCGCCTCCGCCGCCGGCAACGCGGAGTGTAGAGGTGTAGAGGAGTTGCGACACACCGGGCGCGCGGCATACCGCAGCGACCGGTTCGTCGAAAGCGAAATTCAATTCGCTAAAGAGGCGAGAGCGAATCGATAGCTCCGTTTGTTTTGAAAGTCAGGAGCAGGGTGAGTTTACAAGACGATGTTCAAAATAATGAAAATGTGGGTAGATTCATTGCTATTAGACAAAACATTTAATTTGTTTTATTAAAAAAAAAAAAAATTGTATTATTGTAGTACAAAAAACACGAGCTAGGATTAATTTACGTTACATTAGTTGGTCTTTCTTGACAGTGAATTTTTCCCGTAGCGGTGCGAGTTTGGACAGATTGTATACTGCGACACCTAATAAACTACTAGAATCTGTTTCGCATGAAGAGTATTTGCATATACTCTTCATGTATATTTCAAATCACAATTGCGTGCCGATTGTCACTCTTTTAACCGTTTCTGCCAATACTGCGGCTTATATTCGGAGGCGGGGGGGATTACTAAAAGTTGATAGTGACAAGATATTTAGGAAAAACTAAAAAATTGTACCTTTAGGCCCTTCCAGCCCGCCGGCTCAAGGGCTAAGGGCGGGGACTTTTGATGTTTTACTCCTAACTAGTTCAAACAAAGTTACAAAGTCAAAAATTGTGATCCATGCAATTCCCTCTATACCTTTTTTTGAGCATTCATTGCCTGGACTATAATGGGCGGTCTGGCCACGTGATGTGCCTCGACCTATACACCGCCGCCGTCGTGATAACAGTTTACGAACCAGTTGCACAACACACGGACCGGTTGCGGCCGCGCCACGAGTTCCCATACCGGCTGAGAACCGTTTTTACGTGTTCTTTCAATCCTTTGAAAGTTAAAATTCTTCTGAAACCGTTTTAAGTTTTCTTATAATCCTTTGAAACTTGACTACTCCCCAGGAACCGTTTCGATGTATACCGTACGTCCGATAGTTTCAAACTTATTTTTATCAAGGAACATTCCCAGTTCTATAATGGCTCTCTGACCAATTTTAATCGTTTCACTTCTTCGTTCTTAACGGTTAGTTGGATCTGTATAGTTGAATATTTAGTCTTATGTTATATATACACTTATTGAAACTTATTGCGATACGACGCTCCGTGCCATTTTCAGTCCCACGGTTCACTTGTGTGCTCCGATAAGTTCAGTCTTAAAAGAACTTTTAAAGACACAAGTGAACCGTGGGACCGAAAATGGCACGGAGCGTCGTATCGCAATAAGTTTCAATCTTCCTTGCCTTTGCTGTTCCATCGGTCCACCAGCCGGGGATCGCCGGATGTGGACGTAACGTGACGAGTATGTACATCAGCATCTCAACAATATATATAAAAGCTACGGACGCCGGGAGCGGGTCCGGCGCCGCAGTGACGACACGCCGCGGCGCGATACGGCAGCCTTGGCAACGCTTATCGCACACTTTCACACCGGACCTTGGCCCTATTCCGTCAGCCGCTACTGTGTGCAGGGGGCCACCTGTTACCACCAATTATCGCTCGGTCGGTGTGACATGCCGCATTTTGGCACAGACATACGCATGTCGTGGGCTAGTGGTTGGAAAAAAATGTGCTAAGAAAATTACAGGGATTTACTGTGTGTTTGAATAAG
>JAQJVK010000352.1:0-86414 GCA_035578135.1 Flexamia atlantica
GGCCAGTATTATGAATTATTAGTCTACGTCAACTGGTTGCGGAACTAGTGGATCCGAGCGCACGGAATCGTGCGCTACTCTAGCAGAGCGATAATTCAAATGACGACAAATTTAAAACACAATCATGCTAACACGATCCGTCTTGAGGGTTATGTTTACACAAATTAAAAAATAACAGCAATTAAATTATCCAGCTGATCAAAATGTAAACAGTTATGTTCTTCATAAGGATAACATGGGAACTTTAAAAGCCAATGGGGCAGAGCCTAATGGACTTTTTCAAAAATGTAAGGCCAGTTTGCAAATCTACGCGACACGCTCTTTCCAATGAGCCGTCAATGATCAAAATCGGTTAAGAAATGACGGAGGAGTTCATAAGACAAATTTCGTGTTGGCGTATTAATTATATAGATTTCTGTTTGGTGGTAAACGCAGTACGTTCTCTAACGTATTCTTATGGCAACTATTCAAAAACCGATATCTCCTTAAATTTTTAACCGATTTTGACAAAATTTGGTATGGATTTTTGGAATAGTTGTGAATTTATTTTACTGTAGATTGTCTTGCTTTAATGGAGAAAGAATGTGTCAGTTTGCTGATACCATTTATTTCGATCAGGATGGAGTTATTTCTTCCTATGAAATTTAGGATGAGATCGGAATTTTACTTCCGCAAAGCTTTTAGAAAAATTCCTTTGTCTAATTCTTCATTTAATACATACTATTTATAATTCATACTATGAAATAAATTCAGAAACATTAAAAAATATAAGGTAGAACTTACACAAAGACTACTATGGGCAAAATAATATATGGGAAAGCAACCTGCTATGCCCATCGTAAAATTGGAAAATACCCCCGTTGTAGCAGACCTTCAGATTTAGCGAATTTAAAATAGAAGAAGCCATATTATATTAAGTATATACAAAATATATTTCTACGGACCCCGGACCATCAATATTATTTATAATAGTCACCCTTCCAAGCATACTCAAATTATCAATCATTATGATCACAACATTTCATACTTTTTATAGTTAACAAATTCCCTAGCATTTTTTTTGGGTGGCATCTTGGGCAACATATTCCTATTCTGAGCACCCCTGAATTGTTTTAATTCAGCAGTGATATTCCTTCGTATAGTGCGTGGAACAAGTTTAAAAATCTTTCACTTCCTGAAACCAGCACCATACTTTGGGAATTGACTAAATACATATGAAAGAGTGAAAATCAGCCGGGAGGCAAGCTTAAAAATATTTACGTTACGAGTAGTGACGTCATCAACATGGCCGCTCAGCCGACTATAATAATATCACATATCTCGGAAACCATTCAACCGATTTTGACGTGAGACATCTTATTTCAAAGGTCTAATCATTATCTATAATAAAGGTTATTACACTTTCAGAGGTGAAATCAGCGGGTTTTGAGTATTTTGTAAAATATTATTTTTTTATAAATATTTGTAATTTGATGTATTTAAATTTAAATTAATAATAAGACATCTCCGTTACAGCAGACCTGCATATTCAGCGAATTTAAAATGCTTAAATAAATCATTGAGACGGGGCCACGAATAAATAAAATCTACGTAAATCCCAAACAACGATTTTCTCCATCAGAATAACATGGGAAATGAGTATGCAAGTTTGCTGCCAGGGAAATGTAAAATTGAGAGATTTTTTGCCATAATCCATTAGATATCAACTAGATGAAGCCATTCACAAAGTTTTATTCAGATATGTTGAGAAATAAGCGAGATATAGAATTTTATTTATATCCTATAAGGTTTACATTGGGACTACATACTGTGATAACCTTTCTTCTGAAGGTTCATACTGTGATAACCTTATTTTCTGTGAAGGTTCATTTACTTTTCGTCGGAGGCACCTCTAGAATAGGTTGGAAAAAGTTTTATCCTTAAATAACAATAAGATCGCAACGCCGCGCTGGCCGGCGCGACTGTTATAACCATGGTAACTATAAACCGAGTTACGGCGTGGTTATATAGCCTTACTGCCATTAGCTTCATTGTAAATCGGCTAAATTAAATAATAGAATAGTTTAACCTACTATCAAAAGAAAAATATATCCCAGAGAATCAAATTCATAAAAAATGATTATTATGTTTAAATTATATCCTTGAGCAAATATTTTGGTTTTCACCTTTTATGTTAAACAAAAATAAATCACAATCTAGGCTTTAAGGGGCTAAAAGTCCCTAATCATAATAGTGGAACAATTATTTAGCTAAAAAATCCTTCCTTAATCGTACGAAATAGCTTCATTTTAAATTGGCTTTAATGATCACCTAATATCTATAGTCGATTCCACATTCACCTTTAAATACAGGCCTTATGGGATTTTGCTACCTTTGCTCGGTATATTTGCGTAGGCTATTAAAATTGATAAAATGTTATAATAAAATCACCCGCTGATTATATCATAATTTGGAAAGTAGAACTTAAATTGTCATTTGTGGCGTATATAATCTATACTGAAAGATGAATGTGGAACAAAATGTAGCACACGGGTTTTAATTAAGTAGCAGTACCCCATGTTTTCATGTTAACAAAGCAGACGTTTTTAGATACCAATGTTTTTTTAATTGATGATATTTTACGTTGTCTCCCATTTTATGATGAGTCAAAAGAAATTCCGTTATTTTTCCGAACCCCTGGAATCAAGACCTTCGATTTGAGCCTTAACGACCTGGTCAACCTGCATCTTGTCAAACGCCAACAATTTCTTTTCAAAATTTTCGCTTTCGTGATTAGGTCTATACAGGTGAATTTTAGATGCCCTCCTCCCTGACTTATTTCTTTATTATCAATACCACACCAATCCCAAACATTGTTGAGTAGTAAGTACTTCATTGGCCATTTTCTTCATCTTGGATACAGAACATTTTTTAAAGTAAAAGGTGGTGTTGTGATTCATAATTTCAAACTACGTTTTTACAGTAATATTAATGTCGCTATCCGTTTATAAAAATATTTACTCGTTCTTAAGATATTAGGTCTTTTCAAAATTTAATTTTCAACTCATTTTAACATTGTACATTTTGAATATAAGCTCAAATCTTGAGATCAAGCTAGATAATGGCAAGTAATCATCACAGTAATTCTTGAGCAATTTTCACGTGATTATTAATTATTCAAAATTTTTAGCCACCATATTGGATCCGTCACTTTGAAATGAGCTAAATTTTAAAACAACTAAGGTGGCGTATGACCGACCATTTTCAACCAATTTTTCATGTCAAACTGAATTTTAGAATCCATTTTTAACTATCGTATCATTTAATGTTCGTATATTTTAATTTGTTTATATAATTCTCCAAAAATTACGATTTTTTTAATGGAAGTGATTACGCACTTATGAATCTGTAATCGTGTATGGGGTCACATAAAGTTATTAAATGTTTTGTTTGCGTCAATGTTCCCGTGTTTGGAATCATTGTATCAAAATTTACAAAGATATGACAAAGATATGAGGTCTGTATATTATTTAATGGGATACAGAATCCTGAATAAAATCATCCAATAGAGAAATTTACAGGATTGACGACGGAAAGATTATCTACTTAATTATTTTAAGTCATCAATACGGGGGCAAATGATGAATAAACATAGTAAAAAAGGGGTTCAACAGACAGTTATGAATTAATATATGACGAATACTTACATCAAGTTAGACAAAAAAACTAGGCGCCAGGGACCCAAATCATGGCAATGAAATAATAAATTTGTAGTAAGGAAAATCCATAGAAGATCGCCAGAACGTTCGGAAACACTCTGTATATTTTGTACCAAGTCTTCTACTCAATAAATATGTAACATAGTGGAATTTGTTGAATATCTTATATTAAAAATAATCTGTTTGTTTATTTTACCACAAAGATTTATTTATAAACTTACTATGAAACAACATAAAAACAGTTTGAATTATAATATACGTACTTTTCTCCTCAATAACCTTAAACTACTTTTCAAGTCTAATAATGTTTCATTGCCGATTTAAGTTTTAAACAACACACTAGTTTAAGACATATTGTAACCGATGTATTGTACCACCAACATTTATCACTGATGAACACTACGGCATTGATTATGCTTGGAGAGTCGAAAGTCGCGGTCGATTGTAATCGATATAGTCTTTTAAGCTATAACGATCAACGTTATCGAGTACTCAATATATACATATGCAGTAAAAACATTGATTCTCTTTTCCTTGTATATATTCATCCCTCTAAAACTAAAATAGAAGAATTAAAACTAAACATTTATTTCTAAATATTTCATTTTTATTTGAAATAATAACTACAATTTTCAATTAGCTTGTGGCTTGTATTTCCAAATCTTGCTTGTCTATTTTCATATAGACAAGCATGCTTTTTGCAATCCCTTTTTTCTCAACCTGTATGCAATGGTGGGAAAATCTAAGCATACCATTAAAAACGTTCTTCCCGTTGATGTGCACAATCCCATTATAATTTAGTAGTTTTGATAAGTAGAAAAATGAATTTGAAATTATATAAAAATTAACAAAGGCTTTATGAGTTACCACGTTGGCTTCGGAATATCAACAATATGTAAACCAATACAATCTTATGTTTTATTGTAGCAATAAAGCTAAACCCAGTATTTTTTGGTTGAATTTCGACCATTGGGCGATCTCTAGATAAAGCAATTCCAATTCTTCCACGATAAAATCATAAATACAAATATCCTGTATATAAACGTAATAATGAAATGTTCTTAAAAGTTCCTTAGCAAATATTTTTTAATTGCTTCAATCATTAGTGAGTTATGCATTCTCTCCAATATCGATGAATCGAGTGAAATTTACCGTGAATAACTCAGTGTATCTGCGCATCAGCTCTCATGGATCTATGCGTTGCCTGCCCCAGTATTATGTGGGGGAGGTTTAAGTATTGATTCCTATACTTCATAAGTGCAGCTTGCGACAAGAGGATAACACACTAAAATTTATTGATCGCTGACTCATTATCCGAGGTTCAGTGAAATAAGCACATTAAGTTTGCGCTTCGATATTAAGAAAGGAGGGGAGATGAGTTTTCTTTGCGAATTGGAAAAAAAACAAAAACAATAGTTTAAACAAGGATCAATTCATGACTTCAGAGGAGCGGTCACGGAGATATCCTATACTTATACAGGGTGTTTACGAAAAACTTTTACAGCTTCGGGATATGGTTACTTACATTAAAACTAAGAAAAAAGTTCCTGTAAACATGGGTCCTACAATGCTCGGTTATCCGTCTTTCGGTCTGTATGTGTTTTAACATGATTTTGCATAACTTTGGAACCACTAGAGATATCAACTTCAAACTTGGTACGTATATGCTAACTAATAGGACCTATTTTTGTGCGGAGTATCAAGTTTCTACTTTGTACCATTTCAAAATGGCAGCCATTTTTATATTTTAAACCTTAATATCTTAAAAACTGTAAATTTTACGAAAATTTTACAAGACACAAAACAGTTGCGTAATTTTATTTACTACAAAACCATATAAAGATCGAACCACAAATAACGGAGTTATTGCAATTTTTCTAACAAATCAATGCGAATATTTGCTATAAACGTCATAAATAAGCATGTATTCTGTTAGAAAAATTGCAATAACTCCGTTATTTGTAATTTGATCTTTATGATCTTTATATATTTTGTAGGAAATAAAATTACGCAGCTTTTTTGTCTCCTGTACGATTTCTGTAAAATTTATGGTTTTAAAGATATTAAGTTTTAAAATATACAAATGGCTGCCATTTTGAAATGGTACAAAGTAGAAACTTGATACTCCGCACAAAAATAGGTTCTATTAGTTAGCATATACGTACCAAGTTTGAAGTTGATATCTCTAGTGGTTCCAAAGTTATGCAAAATCATGTTAAAAACACATACAGACCGACAGACGGATAACCGAGCATTTTAGGACCCATGTTTATAGGAACTTTTTTCTTAGTTTTGATGTAAGTAACCATATCCCGAAGTCTGTAAAAGTTTTTCGTAAACACCCTGTATATTCATTTGGACTTGGACAGGCTAGGATTCAGGCTAGGATCAGGTTCATGTCGCTGGCCCGGCAACATAAGATAAAAAATTAACTGCGAATTGCGAGAGGAATTCGCATTTCCTCTCGCACCTATACAAAATATACCTTTTTATATAGGTATTGGAGTGTAAAAATAAGAATTCCAGCTTGGCCGAGCCAACGAGTGTCTCCCATGCTGCAAGGCCGTGATCTTGGCACAGGAGCAGCGGCGCTTCACGCGTGCAGTTGCAACATTCCAGCGAATACCATAAACTGGTTTTCAATCTAAACACCGTAACTCAAGGCTTGATCCCGGAAATCCACCTTCGCTATGGAGCATTGATTAAATCCCGGCTTAAATTTACAAGCGGATAGAATCTGCGAAAATATCATAAACATGACAGTAAACAAATCGCATTCTGATTTTAATAAATGTTTGACAATATGCCTCATGCAACCGGTTTGTTGGAATAACTTCTGAATCTTGTTAAGTTTCAAGAGTTATCAATATACGTTTGATTACAAATTATATTCGCATGTGCCATGTACATTTACAATGGATTGCACTGGTTTTTGTTTTATTCAGTGCCATGCTTCTTTGAGGAAAATTTCTGTAAGACCAAAGGACGCCGCGGCGCTGTCTAAAATAATAGACAATTCTGTGATCGAATAATCTTAGAGTGAATAAGGATTAGCGTGGGTGTAAATGGAGAACATTTCACAAACCAATAGTTGTTCTTGTCTCCAAATTAATTCATTAAAACATTCAAAAAAATCAAAACGACACAACGAAACGTCGTAAATTTTGAAATAAAAGAGCTTTTATCTGTTTTTGGAGCATGTTAAAAAAATAAAACCCAAAACAACACAAAGTAAGAAATCCCTCCTTTGCAGTAAAACAGTCGTCGTAACAAACGTCTATATAGAATGTCACTATGCAAAACATGTACACCTCCGGCATGCGAGGCCCAGTTGCCTCACTCCACGTAATGGTTGTATTTAGACAAAAACATTATGTGATAAACGCTGTATTCAGTGCGGCCTGTTTCGACACCATTTAGCATAACAAGGCTGGGGCTGGGAGTGCCTGTCCCGCTCTCGTGGCCGCGTGACGCGTGCACACGGCGTGTGCGGGAATGGTTTGGACATTATTTGTTTAAATATGGATTTGGGTATTATAAAATTATTGACCTTAAAGAAAAAGAATACTCGTTGACACAGACCTGCATAATCAAAAAATTCTAAATGTGATAATTAATATCTAAACCCATGATGAGTACTCGCATGAAGCTATATATTATGTGTCTTTAAACGTGTTCGACGTTTCCCATAATAAACACATCCCGTGGGTTTGCTGCCACGGGAATGTCGGGAATATAAAAGCTGGGAGGAACTATTTAAGTTGTTTTTTAACCTCTTCATGCATGCTATATGAAACACTGTTAACAAATTTTCAACAACATTTTTGAATTCAGGAGGTTCAATTTAAATTTAGTGGGTGTACGGTGTACACTTTCTTGTTATGATCTATAAGGTTATTACAAAAATAAATAGCTGGCCACTGTCATGTATGCAAATATGGAGGTATTATAGATGTTATATGGTGTTTTTACCTTACTTGCATATAAGCCACATATGTTGCCACTTGTAGGTAACAGCAGCACTTCCGCAAATGCATACTGTCCACATATGTTGCCAGCAAGGTAAGTCAAGATAACCTCTTGATCCACATTTGCATGGTGGCCACGAATGAGTCCACCTATATGTGTCCACGTATGTGGTGGCCTACATGCAAAATCGGTAAAAAGGGAACAAAATTAATTTTCCCAAACTGCATGGAAGCCACGCATATGGACGGATGTATTTTCACTCAGTTAATCATAAACATAAAAGTAATCCCTATATTTTATATATCAAACTGTAGCCTAGGAGTAGTAAAATAACAACATATTTTTATTATCTTCGTAACTAACACGCGGTCGCCTGTACATAAACCACAATCTGTGAATTTTGTCACAGCTAGTGTTCACTGACCTGTGAATAGAAAATGTAGAATAAGAAGAAATAAACGGTATCAGGAAACTGACACATACTTTCTCCCTTCAAGTCATTTAAAACCAGAAAACATATTTAGTGAAATAAAACAAATTAACAATTAATTATCACACAAATATATACCAAATGTTATCAAAATCGGTTAGTAGATAACGGAGATATCGGTTTTTAAATATTTGCCATAAGAATAACATTGGACAACGTACTGCGTTTACCGCCGAACTAAAATATCAATTATCTCCTCAACCAGTTGACGTAAACTAATGATTCAAAACACTAAATTATTTAGTTTTTCAAGTTAAATTTAATGGTTGCAAGTATATTTTCTTTAGGGGTCACAGATTTTGTGAAATTTGAAAAATATGAATTTTTTAACACTTAAACCCCTATAACTTCTGAACCTGAATTTTTACAGACATGCGGGTGGTGTCATTTTGTTTGTCATCTTAATCACTAAAAACCATGAAATTTTTATCAAAATCGTCAAAGCCGTTTTTGAGAAATATGAACTTTTGTCATTTTTTATGGGTTTTTATGGGTTAAACACCCTTAAAAATCAAAAATTCAAAAAAAAATACGCCTGGAGATACCACGGTTTTATACCTACATGCCAAATTTCATGAAAATCGGACCACTGGTGTCGTCTCTAGCTTTGTTTACATCCACACTCACATCCACACACACACATACACACACACACACACACACACACACACACACACACACACACACACACACACACACACACACACACACACACACACACACACACAGACAGACAGACAGACACCACGCCAAAAACCACTTTTTTGGATTCAGGGAGCACTAAAACGAATATATCCACTAACAACTCAAATTCGAAAATTTTGACGAAAACAATACTTTCTCCATATACTATGTATAGGGAGGAGAAAGTAAAAAATGAACTGCGATCTAGTGGCGACTGCTTATAATGTACCCGGTCTCACGTGGGCCTCCATGCAGATCACAGCCCAAATTTATTCATCTTTAAGTATTTATATGGCTTTAAATAACCGTCCACAAATGATGCCGTCATGCATGGAGAGGTTAAGAGATAGAACAATTGATGAAGTATCGTAAAATTGTTTACCATATCGCTTATACCTCTAGCGGAAATCGTGGCTAATTTGGTTTGTACATGTTTTAAATTCGACATGGATGAAAATAATACAGTAGCCCAATTACATGATAGACGCGTGATCTTGATTTTACTATTTTTTCAAATCAGCAACATGAAATCTTTATACTATCGATGTTCATGTCAGGGACGTCGCTAAGGGGGGGGGGTAGGGGGGGAGCCTCCCCCCCTAGATTTTGGAAATCGAAAAAGTTGGGAATTTCCAGCCTGACAGTTGGGAAAAATGAATTGAAGTTGAACATAAATCATATAGCAAAAACTAGAACAGTTGAAACAACAATTTTCTTCGTGTATTTTGCAGTAATAACAAAATTAAAATTAGGCCTACTATAATACAAAAATCTTACTAATCAAGTTTCCCTACTCGTAGCTCTTAAAATTCCAACTATTGGTAAATCAACCCATAGTACAACTGGTCAAAATATATATTACTTAATTTGAGCATTTGTAACATTAGTGTTCTTTAATATTGTGTACTATTCAATTTGTGGTTGTTAGGATTCAATTCCAAAGAATGAAGATATAACGCATGCACAGACGTATGGCTCATAACACTTTCTGCATCCAGTGAAAGTGCATGGCAATTTTGGAATACCAAATTTCCCAACTCCTAAGGTTTTAAGGACGTGTGATCAAAAATGACTTTTTAAATTAATTTGCACATTTTAAATTGAATGGTTTCAGTTGGGAAATTCCTGTCCGTGTCCGTATTGAACAAAGCAAAAAAATGAGAAATCTCCGCATTTTCGGCAGTTTTCGGCCTTTTCCCAACTTTTTCAAAAAACGTTACGATGACTGATAATAGGTTTTACTTTCTCCCCCCTATACATAGTATATGGAGAAAGTATTGTTTTCGTCAAAATTTTCGAATTTGAGTTGTTAGTGGATATATTCGTTTTAGTGCTCCCTGGATCCAAAAAAGTGGTTTTTGGCGTGGTGTCTGTCTGTCTGTCTGTGTGTGTGTGTGTGTGTGTGTGTGTGTGTGTGTGTGTGTGTGTGTGTGTGTGTGTGTGTGTGTGTGTGTGTGTGTGTGTGTGTGTGTGTGTGTGTGGATGTAAACAAAGCTAGAGACGACACCAGTGGTCCGATTTTCATGAAATTTTGCATGTAGGTATAAAGCCGTGGTATCTCCAGGCGTATTTTTTCTTTTTTTGAATTTTTGATTTTTAAGGGTATTTACCCCATAAAAACCCATAAAAAATGACAACAATCCAAATTTATCAAAAACGGCTCTAACGATTTTTATAAAAATGTCATGGTTTATAGTGCTTAAGATGACAAACAAAATGACACCACCCGCATGTCTGTAAAAATTCAGGTTCAGAAGTTATGGGGGTTTAAGTGTTAAAAATTCATATTTTTCAAATTTCACAAAATCTGTGACCTGTAAAGAAAATATACTTGCAACCATTAAATTTGACTTGAAAAACTAAATAATCTAGTATCTTGAATCATTAGCTTACGTCAACTGGTTGCGGAGATAATTGATATTTTAGTTCGGTGGTAAACGCAGTACGTTGTTCAATGGTATTCTTATGGCAAATATTTAAAAACCGATATCTCCGTTATTTACTAACCGATTTTGATAACATTTGGTATATATTCGTGTGATAATTATTGTTAATTTGTTTTATTTCACTAAATAATATGTTTTCTGGTTTTAAATTACTTGAAGGGAGAAAGTATGTGTAAGTTTCCTGATACCGTTTATTTTAAACATATTTTTGGATAATCTTGCTACAAAAATTTCAGGGCTAAATTATCTAGGACTGAACTTGTTTAATACCAAACTAGTCACTATTTTCGCCAGAATAAATGTTTGCTTAAAGTGTAAGTTGTATATATTTAATATTTACAAATAGTCAGAACCCTTTAGTTTTAATCAAAATTCTTAGCAGATTAAAGGTCTGCTTGAATTAAAATTTAACTTTAAAAATTGCCTAAAAACTAACCATTTTGCTTTAAAATTCCAAAATTTTCCGGGGGAGGGCCTCCGGACCCCCCTTTTGTTGGGGGATATCCCATACCCCAAAATCCCCCGGTATCCTCCCCTCATGTGTATGTATTTTCGTTCTTAGAATTACGGCAGCCCTAGAAATTCGGGTCAAAGAGTTGGGAAATTTAAGTTCAAGAGTTGGGGAAATCAGGTGATCTCCTCCCCCCCTAGAATTTGCTTTCGCGACGCCACTGGTTCATGTAAATGTTTTATCTCCATTGTCTAATGTTAGCATTCTCGCATCTTAATATAATTACTTACCTTGTAGATACAAGATATTAAAAAGGTCCGAGATATTTTATCATCATGAGCTGCAATATATTCCTATTGGCAGAGGATTAATACTTTACTTAAATACATGAAGAATTAAAGCCAACAATCAGCGACACGGGAGGAGAAAGATAAATCACTCTAATAACTTGGTCATGTTCATATAATTCAAATTACCTTTTGCAGTTTGTCTTTGCCTTACGAACATTCTCGATCCGTTCTATGATCAACTATAATTCGTAATGATGACTATGATCTCGTAAATATTCACGTTTCAGCAGGGACGGATTTACACATGTTTCGCCCCTAGGCAATATTTTGACTGCCGCCCCTTTGAAACATGTTACATATGTGCCAAAGTCTTCATTTAAATCAACAACTTAAATCTTTACAGTCCGTAAATGGAGGTTCACAAAAAAAAACAGAGATTTACTTTATTCTGTGTTTAATTACATGAAAAGGTCTACAATTTTCCAACCTAAAAAATACCCTAATAAGTAAAAACATATTGAGATAGTTAAAATTAATAATTTAATTGAATAAAAAAAGACAAAAGTAAACGAACATAGGACCTACTAATGTTTTCTACTTTGGTAGTGTTTTCTTCACATCGGCTTTCTTCTACATTTTACAGTTGCAAATTCCTCTATTAGATCTTTCGCTTTAATTCTGTCATCGTTCAAAAGTTCAGCTTCGATGTTAAGAAGAACCCAGTGGCGGCCGGCCCATAAGGACTCCCGGACGCCGCCCCCCCCAGAAGATTTTCAAACATACTGAATTAAAATTGGTTTACATATATATCCGATAAACGTGTAAAAAACTACTAATTTTCAACATACTGACCATTAATGATAGATTAATTTCAACTGTATGCATCAAAATATGTTACGAAAGTATTTAGGCGTCAACTGCTATTGCGCGTATATCCCGCGGACACTGGCCGGAGCGTCCCAATCCTAACGCATGCTAACTTATGGAAAATCCTGCATACAGTCGTGAGGGTGCTCTGACGTCACTGCCATGTTGTGATATAGGGAATCTCGGGCAGCGCCCGAAGATGCGCGCACACATCAGTAATCAGTGCAGCCACCACAATCTCTTCAGGGCAATAAGAAACTGAACCTTTGCTGCCGTTATGATTGCACGATTCATGGTGGTGAACCTGTTGTTTATTCGTTTTAGTAACCATAGCAACCCGCCAATCTCTGTAACCTCCAAAACTTAACCTAAACTGTGTGGCATGGGAGCTGAATTGAGGTTATTTGTTTACATGCTGTGTTTCATGTATCTATTTTACTCCAATGAGTTGGTAATCAGTAATGGTGATAAGTGATTGTTGTGATTTTAATAGTGAATTCAGCGGATATTGGTAATATTACAGACCATGAAATGTGAATAGCAATCGAAGGTAGGCCTAGGTTAATACTTAAAATCCGTAATATACTCTTTTAGTAGTTAGTAAAGTGAGTCCTCCTGTTCATTTAACCCACCAGCCGCCACTGCCAAGGAGTAGAGTCTTTCTTCATTTATTCTCGATCGAAGACATGATTTTATTCTTTTAAGGAGCTGCTGAACAGTTCGAAGCAGCTGTGCACAAATACATTCGTAGGGCTATATATATATATTTGGAAATGTTAGTTGAAGATTTTGTTCTCACATGTGCTTCAACATCGTTAAGGGGTTACCTTTAACACCGCCACTCTTTAGGAGGCAAGAGAAGTGTATGCACTCATTTGAAAATGATTTTTCAAGATCGTCTTCATAAAAGGATATCAGTTTTTCATCTGCACGATCAATAACAGTTTCAGCTGAAGAGGACGATAGATTGTTGAACAGTGAGAACCTATCTGCAATAACGTCATAAGCGTTTTTGCGCCTCAGTAAAGATGACTTGAGTTCGTCAATAACAACATTATACGTTTCTACTCTAAATTTACCACTGCCTATAAGGATGACTTCGTTTTCATTGGTTTCGTCTGCTTGGATTTTCCTTTTTTTCTGACGTTTGTAAGAAGTCTCATACTCTAAATCACGCAGTTTTTTTGCCCTTTCTTCATACAAATGAAAAATGCCTCTAAGAGAGTCAACGAAAATCACTAAAGAGTCATACAGTCTAACTACTCTCTCTAGGGACGTGTCCACTTTTTGCAAAGTTTGACTAACTTTTTCAAATCTGTCCAATATATCAGTCCAAAGTTCCATCATAATTATTGTTTCCAATCTATTCAAGCATTTTAGGAGTCCCGTTGCTTCACTCCTGACTAAAGGTTTCTCATTAGTGTCCTCTTCATAAGTCTCCAAACTCAGAATTACACTTTCTAGGATTTCACATAGAGCTTTACACGCACTTTCACGAGCACTCCACCTTGTTTCTGACAAACTCTTGAGTGTTTTACTTTCATCTTGACTGAAGCAAAGTAGAGATTCCCATCTCTTGATGGATGCAACAAAGAAATTGTAAATGTTCTGAATTAGGTTAAAGAAGGTACGTGCTTCCGGACAGCAACTTGCAGCACACGTACCCACAAGATTTAATGAATGTGCCGAGCAAGGGACAAACAATGCTTTAGGATTTTCATCCTTTATTCTAGCCTGCAAACCGCTGTACACACCTGACATTTTGCTTGCATTGTCGTACGACTGTCCTCTACAGTTGGCTATATCAATGGAGTTTGAACTTAACACAGACATTACAGCGTTGGCCAATTCATTAGATTTGTGCCGTATTCGGCAAAAACAAGAGAAATCGTTCAACAGGAATGCCATTTTCTTGCACAAACCTCAAAACAAATGACAATTGATCAGTGTGACTTATGTCAGGCGTTGAGTCGACTATTATCGAGAAATACTTTGCCTGCTTCACCTCGTTAATGATAATATCTTTCACTTTAGAAGATAACAATTCAATTACTTCATTGCAAACAAATGATGAAAGATAAGACGTTTTCCCTGAACCTGGATTACCAAATTTACGTATATGTTCAGCAAGGAAAGGGTCAAACTCGGCTATTAATTCAAGTGACATCATATACTATCCGTTGTGCAGCGACCCAAATTTCTCATCCGATCCTCAAAATGGACGTCACCTGCTTGCCAGGTTTTTCACGACAGCAAACACTCTTTCCAAAACGTGTTTCCAATATTTCCGTTCAATTTCGACATAAGAATCAAACTGACGTTCAAGAGTCCCAACTCCTCTTTTACGGGTCAATAACGCTAATTCGGAGTTTATGTGTTCTTGTGAATTTTCATGGGCGGACAAAATCGCTCCGATATTTTTCCAGTCTGAGACACCTTCCTGGCTAATTTGGAGCACGTTGTTGAGAACCAAATAATCTGCAGGAAGCGCAAAATACTGAACCTGTACTTTTTGAATACACCAAGTAATCTCTTGATATGGTTTCTCCATTTAAAAGTTTCCTATCAAATAAGGTTTTGTTAAAGTATCTCATATTTGATTACCAAATTCCCTCTTAGACTTTTGAAAGTCACAATCTTTGTTCTGATGTTCGGATTTATCCCTCGTTTTAGTAATATATCAATTGTATTATCATTTATCTTCCACTCTACCGGGTCGTCACTTACGGTACGGTAAAAATTTGTTCAGTTTGTTGTGAAAATAAAATATCTGAATTTTCACTTACTTGTGCAACAACGTCGACGTAAAGTTTGTTATCACCGCTCAGTTCAAAATTTATCCCGTTCAGTGACAGTTTCTAGATCACTATTTTCACTGTCTGGACCCCTACCTGACATGTTGTGTTGTTGCAATGATGAGCAACCTTCCTCACTTTCGCTAAGTTTGTCAAGAGGTTTAAAAAACTGTCCACCTTTTTATAAGTCTTTAATTGGTTAGTTTATTTTTCTTTATTTTCACTCGCAAGTTTTCGATAACCCGACCCACTAAGTTTTCTTCGTTTATCACTCATTATTATTATTTATGGGAAAGCAAAACAAAATATCTAACTATAAACATAAAAATAACTCTAGGAATAAGCACGACTCTTTAACGAAACTGTGACGCTAAGCACTCACTACTGAACGTAAAGTCAGGATCTATAACCATAACGACACGCGGTAGACTACCATCTTTTGACAGGCAGTGTTGCCAGCAAGACACACTTTGTTACCAACTTTTAAATTTCCCCTAATTTCCTCTTATCTTTCCCTTAACTACAAGTGCTGTGCAAAAACGATGTTTGTTGTCTTTAATGATCATGTGGCAACTATGTTTTCAACTACAGACGGATTTTATGCTGAAGTTCACTAAAAGGTAGTTGGTTACATTTGGTTTTGCCAACTAAGACCCCGAACTACAAATCTGAAGTTAAAATTGGGATGGATTGAAGTTAAAAAATAAATGCATTAATTATGGTTTTGGTTCACAAGCAAGACAATAAAGCGAGCGCCATTTGACCGCCGTATTTAGTCACCGCGGCGGCGCCGGCGGCGCGGCGCGGCGGCGACACCCGTCAAGCCGTGCCGCCCCCTGGAGCGTGCCGCCACTATAGCCTAGTGTGCCTAGTGGGAAATCCGTCCCTGCGTTTCAGACAAAGTTAGTTTTGGGGTGGGTGGGTTCATGAATCTGTAAGTACTGCGGTATTATTAAACCTATTTCGTGATATAATTTATTTTAATTAAAAGTAAGAATTGATTGGAAGGACTGGGTTTGATCACAACTCGTTATAGTGGTGGAGGGGGGGGAGTTTTTTCGTGCATGTTGAAAACGTGCTGAATAATGTATAGGTCTGTTTAGTGCGGTAGATAGTGTAGGTTTTCTTTTCTCAGCCATGACTCAAAAACGGCAGGACCGATTTTAAAGTGAAATGTGTCAATTTTAAGGAATTTCTATGCATATTTGCCATACTTTTTCCTTCGACAGTAGTATTCGAATCAGACAATGTTAAGGCAAGTTATAATCCTCCTCTGAGCTTTAAATTATTTTTTATTTATGTTTTTTTTTATGAAAAAATATTGAATTATTGAAAATTATTGAGTAAACTGATTTGACTTCAATGATTAATACTGTAGCTCAAAGCTCGATTGAAAATCATTAGCTTGCTGTTTCACAACAAACAATCATTTTGCATAATCTTAAACCCAAAATCTGACTATTAAAAATTGCTTTGTGTATTTATTTCTCAATTCGGTTTACAACCAAAAAGCTAAATTATTCAAAAGAGTCTTTATTGTTAATTCTTTAATAGTTTACACTTTTTCCAGACGACTTCAAAAACCAAATAGATATTGTTACTTCACCAAATAATAGTCTAAAATCATTTTTATTTTGTAATTAATTGCAATTAAGATTTGCAAAGTATGTGTATAATAAAGTTATGTTTACTGACAAAGTAGGCCCTATTATTTATTTCACATAAAGTTTCCATACGATAAAACGTATGATTTCATGCAAAGTTCATTCATATCAGAATGTCATTTCCTCTTCATTAAGTTGATTTTGTGACATCGTTTTTTTTTGCTTGGCCCTACAAGGTACCAGCTAGAGATTCCAAAATAAAAAACTTATTTGCTTCAAAAATATTAATCCTGCACGCTACTACCAGCATTGACTTACATCAATCATTAGTTGTCTACTTACAAGTATAATAATGTCAATGCCTATATCATCCGACTTCATGTAAACAAGTAAGTGTCGGGCTAGTTTTTTCGATTTTCAGAGCCCCACACATATTATGTAATAAAGTATTTTGAAGATAATTCTGGGATAAGTACGGGCTAACAACCGTCTAAGTACACCGTACCTTAGTCATTGTGTAACCGTAGCCACTGGAGCCAACCTACATGTAACACGTCGCGGCGTCGGCAACGCAGTTCGTAGCTCACTGCATCACTGACAGGTTGCGCTGCTTACGTTTTATGTCGACTGTCACAAAACACTGTACAATACCAATGTATACTAATACAAATAATTCTGACCGTACATTAACAACTATCAGTAACATAATTTCGGGCTTGGCATTTGCCGGTTCTCTTGGTCTCTTAAACTGATTGTTTGAATATTTTTTCTTATGAATTACCTTGTACATATTATTATAGGCAAAAAATCTTGAGCTGCGTTCTGAGCGTTCTCGGTGGTAATAAAAAAATAAGGAATTAATTATAAATTTCAAAAAGGAGTAGTTACCCCTCTGGATACCTTGATATTGAACCATTGAATTTTAGTTATCAAAAGTCAATGATTAAACTGAGAGGGTCAAAATATTAAGGACTCGTTATACTCCCCTTATTTAGGAATTATAATTACCTACTTAAAACATATAGTATTAGTGAAAACAATTCGGTCCCGGTTATTGTCGTAATTTTCAATTCATCAAAGTTCATAATAATGTTTTGTGACTATATCCGAAACATGAAATGAAATAAATCAAGTGCATTCAAAAAGTTGTCAGTGCCGTGACCAGGATTCGAACCTGGGTTATTGCGGCCACAACGCAATGTCCTAACCACTAGACGATCACGGCTGTTCTGGCACGTTCGAGGGCGACAAAATAGTACTATTTAAATGTCATAGTTTTGCCTACCTACTGACCAAAAGGTGTTCCATTTATTTTTTTACCTACGAACAACACCAATACAGTTTTAAGCACTGAAAATTTCCTCAAGCACAAGTTGAGGATAAATTATTTTGGTTCTTTAGGTTTTAGGACCTCAAAATGGAAAAATAACATATATTGTGTGTGTGTGTGTGTGTGTCCATAGGCACAATAACTCTGGAAAAAAAAATATATATATATATTTAGAGAGATTATCATTTTTACTAACAGAGTACCCTTTTTTGTTCATAATTAAATATTTATTTAATTAAAATTGACAACATGTTTCGGCTCTTGGCCATTTTCATAGTCAAAACAAAAACCTAACCTAATATTATAAAGTTAAAAATTATAATGTTTATGAGAACAGATGTTTCTTATTTGTAGTATAGTATAGAAATATTAAAATGCTTGACGTTGTCTTCTTATATCATACCCAAAAACACAAAGTGTTGAAGGGTCGCCAAGCTCTAAAAATATGTGATATCAAAGTGCATACCAAGTCAATTTAATTTCCTGTAGTCCAACAATGTTCATTAGAATACATAATTAAATTTGTTTGAATGCTATTGTTCTGAATACTGATTATAATTCTTCTACATGTACTTGGCCAGCAGCTTAACAGACGCTAAATTAGTTATACGTTTGTATTTTCCAAAGTGACCTACATAGAAGACTTTTAACATAAATATATAAATTCATAAGCTGCTGGCCAAGTACATGTAGAAGAATTATAATCAGTATTCAGAACAATAGCATTCAAACAAATTTAATTATGTATTCTAATGAACATTGTTGGACTACAGGAAATTAAATTTACTTGGTATGCACTTTGATATCACATATTTTTAGAGCTTGGCGACCCTTCAACACTTTGTGTTTTTGGGTATGATATCACTGTTTTTTTAATAGATAAATGTAGTAAAATATAACATTTAAAGTAAATCTTTATATAAATAAAATGAATGAATATTTAATATAGACAGTATATAGTGTGAATGCAATAACCGATGTATTCTAGTTGTTCTCATAGATGTTTTAGGCGGTCTTTTAAAAATAATATTACGTAAACATTCTTTGCACCATATAGTCACTTCTTGATATTTAGGTACAAAGAAAGATTTAGAAAGATTTGGCAAGTCGTAGAAAGATGGGAGTGGGCTCAAATTAAAGGTACCTCTACCGTGATGGCGGGAAAGATACTGAAATTGCTTGAAATTTTCCAGAAAACAAGAAATAACGTAAAATATCTGCACTGGGATCTAAAAACGACAGCTTTGTTTACATAAAACATGTGATGCTGAAATTTGATTGAAAACCATGAGCTATATCTAACAAATAGTAGATTTAAAAGCCAGTTTGCTATGAGGGTATTTCCTCCTAGGCGTATCCTATCCTATACTCTTATATGAGTAATGTTATTGTGCTTGTATGCTTGTTTGCTTGCTTGCACAATTATCTCAAAAACGGCTCCGATAATTTCCTTCAAAGTCTGTAATCCGACTCAAAAACGTCTTTTATGCAGATTACTTGGCCAGAGAAAATCTAATAACGCAATAAATCGAATTTTTAAGTTGTAAAAAAATTTTAACATTGGCCTTATGGGTTGCCATGATAGCAACGAAAATAAACAAGGAAAGTGTAAACAAATGAAGTAATCATAACAGCTGTTTGGTATCTACAGCCATCAAGGGAAAATACAGCAAATGGGATGAAGAGTCCATGGAGCAATAAAAAAGGTTTATATTTATCAGTTTTATGACATCGAAATATTTTATAGTAACTGGATGAACTGGTAAATATGAAATAACACCGAGCAAGGCTCGGTCCACCAGGTACTATATATTAACTGAGGATCGTTTGAATGTCTTCTTATTAGGGGCGTTTAGTCCCTTCAAGCCACTAGTGAAATATAATAACCACATTTTGTAGTTTCTCCTAAATTTAATATAACATGTTTCACTTTGAATGTGTTTCCAATTATTTTAATTTCTGTATTTTAAGCCCTGGTATGAGAAGATTTGTAATTTTCATGTTGAATGAATTCCAAAGTTGTAATTGAAAAATCAAATAGTTACTTGTGCTTGAAATTATTGTTTTTTTGTAAGCAGTTGCAACAATAGGTACACGTTGAGTCCACAATAGGTTGCCATTTTTCACACTGACGGTCGAATAATTTTTGAAATTTAGCTTTTTTAGTCTTGTGAGGAATTGAAATTGGAAAACTAAAGTTACTCACATTTACATCCACATTGTGGTTGCAGTTTGAACATTTTGTCCTACAATTTTTAGCATATATTTGAATTGTAATTCAAGGGGTTGATACAATGTTATTAGTTGATTGAATTCAGCGCAATCTTGTTGTTCGATTGCGTTAAAAGGAGGTCCTAACTGATTTATGATATTTACTGAACCTAAACTTTGGTCGTTTTTTGGTGGGATATGGCCAATTTAATCATAGGGGAATCAATGCGTAGTTTGTTATGGAGGTTGTGATAAGTTGGCAGTTTAAAATACACTGTATTTTTGCATTTGCATAGTACGATACATTATCAGAATCTTAAAAACCAAATAAATATTATTTACCAGATGCTGGATCGCATAGGATATAAACAAGGCCGCACTAGTGTGGCCTTGATAAGGCGCTGTAGTATACAGCCAATGGAATTGAAATTAATTAACTTGAAACAGCTGGTTATGTGTGTAACCTATAAGTACAATATTGAATGAAACTCAAGATGCAAACGGTACTTAACCCTTGGCAGTTTGGGTATTCTGAGGACCAGGATTAGTAGTTACAATGGACAATTGGACATGCATTGCAGATATTCAGCTTAATATGCATGCACCCGAAAGGTTGCGGTATTATCACAAAACAAATTGCTATTCTGCTTGTATGCAAAATAGCAATTGGCGAGATTTAACCCTGGGTGCTGGGGATCGATGATCCTCGCTCTACCACCAGTGGACATACTTTGTGACAAAATCGTGAACCCTCAACTTTGGATAATTCTTGAATTAGGATTTTTTTTATGATAGACCTTATCAAACATTCGGCGCTATGACTATAATCTTTGACTTTTTCCAGTTTGTGAATAAACTCATCTTTAAATATAAAATGTTTAAGAGTTGAATTGCCGTTTTCTACCTTTGTAAGATTAGGCCTACTTGCGTCTGCAACCAAACTTCGTATTTATACGTGATGAGTCATTAATTATAGTTAATGTATGAATCTGTACTTTTCTACCTGACAAATTTTCCGCAAACAGCTGATATTGCTTCTGTTCAAACAAGGAGATTAGAGTATTTACTGGAGGTACTGTGACGATGACTTTGTTGATGAAAACCGGCCCTTTCATTTTGGCAGACTTTAGTAATTTAGTAATGAATTACCATTCTTTGAACATCAATTTAAAACGATTTGAATCTTGAACATGAGTTTAGGTTGGGTACAACGGAAATAGACTATATAAGACACACATTCATTATAATTTATATAGATATTTGTAAACCTATATAAATAGGTTTCATTGGTACAGAACCCTGAAATAATAGTTTAAAAAATAAACCTATCACAATATAAAGAAATAATAAATTAAACAAATCAAGCGTATCTCCTGTCCTACCGTCCTCTCCAATACGCTTAAAACTTACAGCTGATCAAAGTTTTACTGACGAAATAGTTTCTTCGTGGACTAAGCTTGTTTACATTTGAAATGTCAACGATGATTTGAAATGAAAATTTAAAAAGTTACTAGTTTTGATATCTAGTGCTTTCAAACTTTGTTCAGACTATCAAAAGGCACTACTACGAGAAAAAATAGGAGTGAGTGTGAAGTTTCATTCAATTCTGATGAGAAATAAAGTCGCTAGGCTTTCTGAACAAATCGAGGTAGAGGATTCGTTCAAAAGTGCAAAACCGGTAACTTTTTTGGTGACTTTTAACGTTTATTATTAACTTAATAGAAGTATTTAAACCAAACTGTCGTGTTTTTTGAAGTTTTTTTGGCCAGTTTATTATGTTGAAGCGAAGTTATATTAAATCAAGGCTCTAATTTTCTCTTATGAAAAGTGAAAAATCGGCTCCTAATCTGCGCTGTTAATATAGTCACTCACGTCGTTCATTCGTCGTCTGCTGGTGGACTTGGCGACGAGACACGACCGTGCCTCTAGATATGGCTCATTTTTTCATATATTGGGTTGTTTGTTTCAATATGGGTATTTAATAGGTTTTGGGGTTCTTTCTTGTAACTTAAATATATATAATAATTTTCTTTTGAATTCATTTTGTCCCCCTTTTTCAAATATTCCACTATTTTAAGATTGTCCTTCATGCTTTTGTATTCGTGATTGGTGTTGAGTAAGTGTTCTGCGAAGGTACTTTTCATAGTGGTGTTATTATTGCTTTTGAGCGCTTGTATGTGTTCTTTAAAGTGCGAACAGAAAGACCTTCCGGTTTGTCATATGTAGAATTTGTTACAGGTAGAACAATTTATCTGATAAATACCAGATTTGTTGTAATCATTTCTATTATTGTTGTTGCTTTGATTAATTTTTTGTTAATTAAATAGAAAGAATTGTTTCTTGTTCTGTAGCTTAAGCAGTATTTCTTCTTGTCAAACGTTTTCCGTATTGCTTTATTAAGTACAGTGTTATTGGGTACAGATATGTATTTCTTTTCCTTGTTCTCGCTCTTTCGGTCTCTGTCTTTTCTTTTTGGTTCTTTTAATCATATTTTCTATTAAGTTTTCTTTATAACCATTCTTTTTTGCCAAATATTTTATTATAGATTTTTCTTTTTCAAAGTTTTCTTTATTCAATGGAATGTTCAGGAGTCTGTTTATCATTGCTCTAGATGCTGACATTTTGTCTAGCCATGGGTCATTAGAATTTGATGGTATTAGTAGGTCAGTTTGAGTTGGTTTGCGATATATCTTAAATTCATGTTTATTATTCTTTTTACTGATATTTAAATCTAAATAGTTGATTTCATTTGTTTGAATTTCTTGCGTAAATTTTATGTGAGGAGATAAAGAATTTAGGTATTTTAGGAGTTCTTTGGTTTCATTTGTAGTTCCATTAAAAAGGCAAATTATGTCGTCAACGTATCTGTGCCAGTAAATTGTTATGCCAGTAAACACAAGGATTTTCAAAAAAGGCAAATAGCATGATTACCAACTGTAAACTGATACAGAAAGAAGAAAAATATAAACTAAAAATTACTAACCCCAAAGCCCCCAAACTACGAGATCAACCAAAAACCTCGTAAATTTAACTGGTTTGATTGAGCCTTGAAGTTTAAAGACAAAATTCTGAAAACAATAATTTTTAACTTTAATGTTCTTTTATAAAGGTCTTATAAGGAGTTATTACTTGGGTACTATGTTTAATTTGAAGGGAATTTAATTCTCTTTCAAATGGTTATAATTTCTATGTTATACATACATTAGTTTGGTTTTTACTGTTGAACTAGTAGTACCAAGTCGTGTAATTTTAAAAAATCACAAAATACGCTATTACACCTAAACGGTTAAAGTCAGATATGGGGATATATACATTTTTGTGTTCCAGTTAATAAGTAGAATCAACTGTTAAAATTAATGTAGTCAGTAGAGACTCACCCATATATATAAGATATATATATATATATATATAAATTCGAACGAATGGTGTTTTCTGCTTCTGGTGGCCCCAAAACGAAAAGTTATCATGGTCCCCGGCTTAGGTCTTACCATGAGACCTACGAGTAGTTATTAATGATTCATTCTAGCGCAGGGCGTACGAGGCGTACGAGGCGTACGAGGCGTATGAGACGTATGAGCGCAAAGTCCAAGGTCATCGCTACGTCATTATTTCTCGCGCGCGCCACGAGCGCAAAGTCCAAGGTCATCGCTACGTCATTATTTCTCGTGCGCGCCACGAGCGCAAAGTCCAAGGCCATCGCTACGTCATTATTTGACGCGCGCGCCACCACCGTTGCGCCGTTCGCTCGGCTCGAGCGCGCCGGTTCCTACTAGATTCTGCCGCCCTGATACTTCGGAAGAATAAAAAACGGAATAATTCAATATTCGATTGTCGATTTCGATTTATCGAATCGTTTCGTTAATCGATTTTAATGTTTCTACGGTATTCTGCCCTCCTGATACATAAAAATCAATTTTGAATTATTTTCTCTTAAAAATTTGTAATTTTAAACGGTTTTCAATGGAAAATTTTGATCACGTTGAAAGCTGACTTTGCCCCTAAGAGCACGTGCAACTTTACACGTGAGCCACGTGATTTTCCGGGTATATATACCGGTCCGATTTTGAGTTTGACCAGTTGTGTTTTGAAGATCGTCTCGACAGTTCCTGAGGTAAGTGCCGACTTTGGTTTATTAAGACTTTAACATTTTTACGACTTGTAAATTTTTCAATAAATACTGTTTGGACTTAGAAAATTTTCAGCCAGTTTAGGACTTGTAAATTTTACAATAAATGCTGTTTGGACTTAAAAAAATTTTCACTCAGTTTAGGACTTGTAAATTTTTCAATAAATACTGTTTGGACTTAGAATATTTTTAGCAAGTTTCACTTTAGGACTTGTAAATTTTCAGTAAATACTGTTTGGACTTAGAATATTTTTGCTCAGTTTAAGACTTGTAAATTTTCAATAAATATATCTTGAGACTTTGAAAATTGTTGGGAGTCAACGTTTTTAGACTTGTAAAATTTTTCGAAAAAATACTTTTCGGACTTTGAAAATTTTCAGTAGTCAACATTTTTGGACTTGTAAAATTTTTCGATAAATATTTTTTCGGGACTTTGAAAATTTTCGTTAGTCAACTTTTTCGGACTTGTAAAATTTTTCGCAAAATACTTTTTTGGACTTGTAAAATTTTTCGATAAATATTTTTTTCGGGACTTGTAAAATTTTTCGATAGTCAACTTTTTTTGGACTTGTAAAATTTTTCGATAAATATTTTTTCGGGACTTTGAAAATTTTTGTTAGTCAACTTTTTTTGACTTGTAAAATTTTTCGATAAATATTTTTTGAGACTGAAAATTTTCAGTAGTCGACTTTTTTTGGACTTGTAAAATTTTTCGATAAATATTTTTTAAATAAATATTATTTGTAAGAATGCATTCGAATTTAATTTTTTATTGATAACTAATCTTTTTATTTTCTGTTATAGGTGAAAAAAAAGACTTCCAAAATTGAATGTGGTTTCTGCGGCAAGCTGATATTGAAGACAAACTTATCCCACCATGTGAAAATATGTTCATCGAATCCAGAACGAGATAATACGCGTTATAAGAAGAAGACGTGTGATAAATGTGGAAAAGAAATCACAAGTTTACATTTTAGTCGACACGTGAAAAAATGTAATGCGAATGATTTAGCTAAACCGAGTACGAGTGGGATCAATAGATTAAAGCGGCCTGTACCCGACTTAATTCCTATCGAAAATTTCAATCCTCGAGATTATCAAAGCAGACCTTCAGTTATTCAGTACGCTCCGGGTCGGACTTCGACTGCTAAAACGGATATCGAGAGACATGATGATGTTGAAGATGGACCGACTTCAGCCAAACAACCCAGACTCGATATACGACCTACTACTACTACTACTACTAATAAAAATAATTCCGTTTTTAACGTTTTACACGGTGCTGCATTGTTAGCAATGAGCACGATTATTAATCTAGTGAAGCCTGTAAAAAGCGATAAACTTCCACCCGTTACTGAAAATGAGATTATTTTAAAAGAAACGGCTTTTGAACGTAGGTTAATTACATATCACTTTAAAAATATTCACGGAATAAAAGATCCGAAAGTTTTTATTAATAGATTTATCGATACGATCATAAAGTTCATAGAAGATTATCTCGCAAAACATAATATTAAGTTTAATTTGACTTTTATCGCTAAGTATAAGCGTAATGTGAGTGACAAATGTGAAATAGAGAAGATGTTTTTTAGAACTGAAAATTTTAGAGCATACAGTACTACCGATTTGAAACAAACATTGAGGATGATGAGAGATATAATATGTACGAATATGGAGGAGTTTGAAGCGAGAGGATCCGGATGGAGCCTTTACGAAATCGAAGGACTAGATTTAGCGATTAACAAATACTCGCCTTTTAGAGGATCGAGTTACATCGATCTTCCAGATAAAATAAAAAATAAAAAAAGCTATAATAAATGTAAAAAACAAAGATGAAAAATGTTTTTTGTGGGCGATTTTATCCGCTTTACACCCCGTTAATAAAGATGCTGAAAGAGTTAAAAAATATAAAAGATATGAAAACCAGTTTGTCGATGTGATGAAAGACATAGAGTTTCCAGTCGCCTTGGACGATGTAAAACAATTCGAAAAGCGAAGCGGAATATCGATAAACGTTTACGGTTACAATAGTAACTATAATATATATCCGCTGATTGTGACAGATGAAGAAAAGGATACGCATATCGATCTTTTATATATTAAAAAAGGAAAAAAATCGCATTATTGTTATATTAAAGATCTGGAAAAACTGGTACGTATTCAGATGACGAAAAGACGTAATAAAATCTACATATGCAAACGATGCCTGCAATATTTCGGTAGAGAAGATTTATTGATTAGACACAAAGAGTATTGTAAAGAACACGACTCCGTAAAAGTAAATATACCGGGAAAAGGGGAAGTTATAAAATTTAAAGATTACAAATGTCGGATGAAAATTCCTTTCGTTATGTACGCGGATTTTGAGTGTTTATTAGAAAATGTAGAGAGGCGTAGACCGCCGAAGATGAAATTAATCAAAAAAGTCGCTGAAAACGAAGCTACGTGTCAACCGCCTAACACTATAAGAACACCCGAGGGGTATGCGAAATATGTTTCTTACACCGACACATATCAACATCATGTAGCGAGATCCTTCTGTCTCTACACGGTTTATACCTTCGGCGAGTATAAAGAACCGATTTTATACTACGGGACCGACGCTGGGAAACAGTTTGCTAAAACGCTTAAATCAGAATTGCAAGCGATTAAAGATTATTATGAAAACAACGAAAAACCCATGCTTCCTCTAACCGCTGAACAAGAAAAAGATTTTTCAGATGCTAAAATATGTCACATATGCGGGAATGAATTCGAAACCGATGATAAACGGGATATCGCTAACTTATTCACTTATCGCTTTATTCGTCTTGATCATGGAAAAAAGGATATCCGCGTTCGCGATCATTGTCATCTGACCGGAAAGTATAGAGGCGCGGCGCACCAGTCTTGTAATTTGAACTTTAAAATTCCGAAGTTTATTCCCATATTTATCCATAACTTGAGCGGTTATGATACGCATTTAATAATAAAAATGTTGAGATTAGATGAAAATACGCGTATCGATATCATTCCGAATAACGAAGAGAGATATATCTCGTATACTGTCGATTTCGGGATCGGAATAAAAGCGAGATTTTTAGACTCGTATAAGTTTACACTTTATTCGTTAGACGATTTAACTAAGGGATTGAGTGAATATCAGTTTATACATAAAAAAGTATGGAATGCCCGAGGAACAAAAAGAGTATTATACGAGATGGTTAAAGGAGAGAGATGAGATAAGAAATAAATATAATGATATCAAAAAGTATAATAGATCGAGAAAGTTGCAAAATGATTCCGATTCAGATTCCAGTTCAGATTCCGATTCGGATAATGGAGGAATGTTTGAAGCCTCTTTCAAAGATAAAGATATGAATAATTGGTCCGACCATCAAAAAAATATTATGAATTTTTACAAGAGAAAAAATACTGTGGACTAATCGATGCTGGGTTGGATAAATATAAATCGAGTATAGAATTTCAAATGAAATTTGATTTATTTTTACATGAATATAAAAATCCCGATCCGATGAAGTTATTATTTAGAAAAGGAGTTTATCCGTACGATTATATGGACGATGATGAAAAATATCTCGAGACTAGTTTACCACCGATAGAAAAATTTTATAATGAGTTGAACGAAAAAGGTATTAATCTGTTGGATTATCAACACGCGGAACTGGTTTGGAAAACATTTAAAATAAAGAATATGAAAGAATATACACTGTTTTATAACAGACTCGATGTTTTATTACTAGCCGATGTGATGGAATATTATAGAAGTATTTCTTTGACATCATACGGATTGGATTTAGCGTGGTACTTTACAACTCCGGGTCTGGCGTGGAGCATATTATTAAAAGAAAGCGGAGCGGTTTTAGACTATTTGTACGACTACGAAATGATACTCATGATCACGAGGGGGATTAGAGGCGGTTTAGCTCAAGTGTCGAACAGACACGCGAAAGCTAATAACCCGCATGTCGATGGGTATGATGAGAGTAAGCCTATAACGTATCTCATGTACTTGGACGCCGTGAACCAATACGGTTGGGCGATGTCTAAACACAAAATGCCTACGGGCAATTTTAAATGGGTCGAAGAGGAAATCGATGTAATGCGGATACGCGATAATAGCGACGTAGGATATATATTCGAAGTGGATTTAGAATATCCGCGAGAATTACACGATTTACATTCCGACCTACCGCTAGCGGTCGAAAGACGGGCACCTCCCGGTTCAAAGGAGATCAAACTCTTGACCACGTTGTACGATAAAGAAAAATATGTCGTTCATTACAAAGCGTTAAAATTATATCTTTCGTTAGGGTTGAAACTAAAAAAAATACATAGAATTCTAAGTTTCAGTCAGAGTTATTGGATGTCGGATTTTATCGTTAAAAATGTATGCTATTGGAAAAACGCTACTAATAAACCCACAAAGCAATTTTACAAGCTTCTAAACAATTCAGTGTTCGGTAAAACCATCGAAAATGTCAGAAATAGAGTGGACATACGACTCGCTACGCAGACTAAACAGATCGAGAAATGGGTGGCGAAACCGATTTTTAAGCATAGAACTATATTTTGTGAAGATCTTTCCGCCGTTCACATGAGAAAAACTAGTTTATTATTTAACAAACCCATATATATAGGAATGTGTATATTGGACATCGCTAAAACGCAGATGTACGACTTTCATTATAATTATATTAAAAAAGAATACGGAGAAAAAGCGAAATTGCAGTATACGGACACCGACAGTTTGGAATACCTAATAGAAACTCCGGATTTCTACTCGGATATGAGGAAACATGATGAAAGATATGACTTATTTCGAGAAAAAATACTCGGCACATTTAAGGATGAAATGCGGGGTGATCCATTATCCGAATATGTAGGACTCAGAGCGAAGATGTACTCCAATCGGTTAAGTTCGTATGAAGATTTTGATGGGACAGAAGTTGAGGGGAAAGAATTTAAAAAAGCGAAAGGAATTAAGAAATCGGTTGTGGAAACTAAAATTACTTTTAAAGACTACAAGGAATGCTTGCTCGAACAGAGAGACGTGTATAGATGTATGAATATGATAAGAAGTAAGAAGCATGAATTGTATAGTGTAGAACAGCACAAGAAAGCATTATCGGCGAGTGACAAAAAAAGGTTTATTTTAGAAGACGGCATCACCACTCTCCCTTGGGGGCACTACAAGATACCGTGAGAGTCCGCTTTAGAACTTGATGCTAATTCGTCTACGGAATAATTAAACTAAATGTCACACTCGACTTGTACACGGATTAAAAAAAAAGATAATAAATACATAACCGACTTATTATTTAAAAATCCTTTTTTTTTCTTTTCTTTTTTTTATAAAGGGAACGTTTCGTTCCTCCCTTTAAACTACACACTTTGGAAAAAAATAAATTCATTCTCACGTGTAAAAAGTTAACATATAATTATATTCATAAAAAACGAAAACAATTTTCAACCGTCTATGCTGTAGACGGTTTATCATCGGCTCCACATTAAAAAATATCTCAAAACATTGTAATTCTATTCCTCTCCAAATCGTAAGTGAAACCTTTCTCCGAAACGACTACCGCATAAGCGGTCGTCCCCTGATCCGCGACCGGACTGGCGACGGGGTTCGTAAATTCCAATTCTATTTTAATATCTTTTTGCCTATTATCGCTGGAGAACGGATGGTGATGCGTGTCGACGACCATCAACGGATACTTGTCTATAAAATCGATATCGCTTAAATAAACGTCTTCGTCTCCGAATAACACCCGCCTGATCGAGCAATAACTCGTGTATAAAATACCGTACGCCTTATCGTTTATAGACAAATTCTGCGGCTCATTCGGATACCCTAGTCCATTGATTTTGACGCGGTAGTTTTTTATGTTTATAGCGTTGAATCGGCTCGGATCCTTCTCTTGATTGTTTTTGAGGTTGGTCTGTAGACCTATGATTACGAACAGCGGATCGGATATATTCCCGAATAAGCCGGATAAGTCGAAACTGAACGAAGACCCCGACACACCGAACTTCTCGATACACTGCCACTGGTAATAGTTGTATGTCAAATCGCCCTTCGTACTCAATCGTCTCAGTCCCTCTATGAGCGGCACTTTTTTCACAGCGTCATACTCGACCAGGGGCACTTTTAAATCGAACCTCGTGATTTGTATCTTTCCCTCGTCCGCAGTTTTCTCGTTAGCGCCGCTACCCTCCTTCCAACGGTATATCGCGTCGTTATCTTCGTTGCGTGTAAAAATTATTTGGAATCCTCCTCTGTACATCGGATATTTCAGCGCGTCGAAAAACCCTAAACCGAGATGCGACAAGGGGCCGTAAGCTTCGAACTTGCCGACTCCTTTATCGAATTTAGATTTGAATCCGCTCGTGTGAAAAGTGCTCTCGCTCGATTTGCCGTATGTCGTCAGAGCTTTGATCGTACTCGTGATACCGACTTCGTCGACGAAGTCTATCAACTGACCGTGTTTTTTCAATTCGATTCTCTTAAATAAAAACGCCGGGAAATTATCGACCAACTTGATCGGGTCTGTCGCCTCGTACTTCGCGCCATTCGCTTTTTTCAACACTTCGCCTCGTATGTTAAAATATATTTCCTTATCGTAAAAAACGTCTCCGCCGTCTAATCTGAACGTGATCATCTGATTGGGTGAATTGAAATTCAGATCGGACACCGGTTCGACGGTATGGAATTCGTACCGTTCTATCTTGTCGGACGCTTCCTCGTAATACTTCTCCATATCTATATATAGATTTTAAGTTTTCGGTTTCGAATAAAAAAAATAAAAAACGCGATTCGAACTTAATGAAAAATATACTTTTAAAATTTTCGGATGAATAAAATATTCATCTCCTACCGAACATGCGCATACGTTTCTTCCTATCCGACGCCAAACCCAATTTATCTACGCGAAACTTAACATCCGCGGTGTTAGTCAATTTACCACCTTCGACACCCTTTTCCTTCAACGCGGACAAACACCGACTTATCCGTTTAACACCTTCCGGCCGAGTGATCAGTTTTTCGATCTCGTTATTTATAAACTTGACGATCCCGATTTTTTCGTTATTAAAATTATTATTTCCCGCTTCCTCCTCGGCTTGTATAAACTTTATTCTCTCCGACAACTCGTCGTAATCGTCTATATATTTATATTCCACGGGGTTGTTCGTATCAACGAGTAGACCGCTGCCGGACGAAGACGGCTTTTGTTTGAGTTCTTTCCATATGTCACTTATTAAATTCTTCCATTTCCAACCACCGCTCGCCTTGGGTCTGGGCGAGGTGGGATCGTTGTTATGATGTAGAGCGTGTGTTTTGATTAAAATATCTTTATATTTTTCAAAGTCCTGAGAAGTGAACGCGCCTATACTTATGAGTCTCTCCTTCGGTGTCGTACCGACCGCGGCTGTGGATTGTACACCGTGGATCTCCGCTCTAGTCAAGAGCGACCACAGTCCCTCGGTGCCGATATATCTGTCCATAGTTCTGTCCAGTATGATATCGTTGTTTTCGATGGATATGGTTTGCGATCCTATCGCGAGTTTGCTATTCGCGAAATCGTAATAAACGCCGAAACTCATATCGTTACAGTTCGAGAGGTATTGCTTTGCGATATCACCAATTTCCTCGTTTTCGGTGAATTCGCGGATAGAACGATTCTGTAATTCCTGCGAAGTTTGCGCCGGTGATAAAACTGTAGACGCATCGAATACGTCTGGGTCCTCGATTGGAGTTATCGTTTCGTCCGCTTTATCTACCGGTCTACCAAGTGTTTTGTCCACTTTACCTACAGGTCTACCGGGTGTGCTCGACGTTCTAGGTCTGAACTGTCCGACAGTGGGGATGGGTCTTCTCAAAATGACACGGGGTTTTTTCTCTGTCTTTAAAGTTTCCGTCTGTTCTTTTATAGCTTTAACTACGGGTTCGTGTCGCTTCTCCTGTTCGCGCACCTTTTCCACTTCCGCTCTTCTAGACGTGTCGAATTCACTCTTTAATCGATCTTCCAATTTATCCAACCTCTTAGCCTCCGCGACGGTAATCGGTTTGTTTTCACGGTGAGGAGGAGGCGCTAACAATTGTTCTTTCGGTTTAGCGTTTACTAACAACACGGGGTGTGAACTGAAAAGCTTTCTCCTCTCCTCAGCTTCGCGTATCTGATTTTTCTTACTGTCTTCTAGCCATTTTTCTTGTAACTTTTCATATTTTTTAGCCATTCGTACGTCGGCATCGTCCGGCCACATCTTATCGGCCATCTTCTGTTTTTTCACCAGCGTGCCGATGATCTCCTTATCATCGCTTTTCCTCTTCATCATATTATCTATATATATAGGTTTCGGGTTCAGAGTTTCGCTTTTCAAAAATAAAGAAAAAAAATAAATTTAAATAAAAATCTAAAACGATGCATACACGTTGTTTTTATAAAATATTATGTATATGAATCGTTTATTAAAAACGATGCGTACACGTGGTTTTTATAAAATAACGTATATGAATCGTTTATTAAAAACGATGCATACACGTGGTTTTTTATAAAATAACGTATACGAATCGTTTATTAAAAACGATGCATACACATCGATTATCGTTCGATAACATCGTTTAACTCGTCTTTTAACTTGAACATGTATTTTCCGTTGTGCGCTTTCTTAGCGGTGTTTATTGTCAAAAATCCGAACGGTTCGCTCCAACACTTTTGACACATCTTTTCGAATTCATCAATCGTCATGTCCGATCCTACGAAATCGTCATGAATACGTTTCGTGTAGTGTTTGTTTTGTTTGAAGACGCATAGCAGGTTGACGTTGTTCCGTATCACTTGCATGTCGACTTTACCGTAGCTCTGACTGAGGTAGACGCAGGACAGTTTTTTATGTCTACCTCTGATGAAGTAGTCTTTTATCGCTTCTTGTTTTTCCATCAGACAGTCGTCGAACACCACGAGGGAGTTTTTCTCGCACTCGTCCAGTGGGGGTAAATCTTCGCAATTGTTAAAAAAGTATGCTATCTTCTTATTCAACTTGTTTTCAGCATCGATGTACTTTTCGCGTAATTCTACATAAGCCGGCTGCTCTATAGACTTACTGAACACGTATAAATTTCTAAACACGAGACTGCGAGGATTATAAATAAAATTCAACAACAAGTTTGTTTTTCCGCAGCCCGAGGAGCCTACTATCAGACAACGTAACGGTCGGGGTAGAAGGTTATCTTCGATCTTCTCTTCGTAATACGGGACGATATCCATCACTCTCTATGAGGAAAAAAATAATGCACCGGTTAAGAAAAGAAATAAAATAAATTACGAGAAATAAGAATTTATTAGGATGGGAAAATGTTTACTATTTATTTTCTCAAATCTTTGAAGAATTCTTCTACTAATTCTATGAAATTATACGGCGTGATTACAACATTATTGCGCGATTTATAGGCTATATAGCGGCATCTCATGATATCTTTTACGCAGTTCAAAACGTTTATACTGTTCGGCACTTCCTCTTCGTAAAACGAGAGTGAATAACCTTCATCGATTTTCTTTTTAAAAACCTTAGAAAAATACCGATCTTCGGTTCTCACGCAGTAGTATGTATAAATACGTCCTACATAAGAATATCGTTTAAAGACGGCGAAGACGTGTCTTAGGTTCGGGTTTCGCGGCATACAAGCTACTTTAGGTTTCATGTTTTGTATCGTATTGTTTAAACGACGATTTTCATTTTCCATACGATCGATCGATTCCATGAGCGTTACGATTTTATTTTTGAGTTTGTACTCACCGTATTTACGGATGGAAGGCAAAACGTCTTCGAAGACCCAACGTTTAAAGTCGTTCGCCGACGGTAACCTCGATGAAAATATCAATTCGTATAATCCGGGCTCGGATATGTATACTTCTAAGCCTTTATTATGCGATAAGGGGTGGGACCCAAATCGGGGCCCACCTAAATCGGCCAGATTTCTCTTATAACGATCGTTAACGTGCGTCTGTAAGACCTTCTTCAGATTGGAATATCCCAATATTTCGGCCACATCTTTACCCTTAAACCACGAGTTATCGTCATCGTCGAAAATCACTGTGACCTTTTGATTTTTAAAAATGAATTTACTCGCGATATCGTCCTCCATCTCGTACTCCATGTCGTACTCGTCAGTGTCGGTCGCATCGGAGGAACGAGACGATGAAGAACTTTCGTTGGACGCATCGGAGGAACGAGACGATGAAGAACTTTCGTCGGAAATCTCATCACGCGTAATATCGTTATTCATTTCGTACCTACTATAGAAAAACGACCGATCGAACGTCAATGTTTTATTACGATCGAAAAAATAAAAAAATAAAATCATATAGTTCGCGCGATCGGAAACGTATTTATTTCACCACAACATCACTTCCGACATCGTTCTTTTAACCAGGTCGATCAGGTCGAAATCGTCATCGCGAATCGTTATACATTTGCTCTTTCCGTTATATTCGTATTCCACACCCTCTTTATTTATTTTTCTCAAAACCTTTTTTATCATATTCTCGTCGTCGATAATTATGTATTCCGTTTCGAAACATAAATCGTATCCGCAGGAATCCTCGACGGCTTTTTTAAAAGAGCGTTTTTGCGTGTCCATGAATTTATATTCCTTATTATTATCCGCACTCTTCGATACACCGAAAATTTGTTGTATTTGCGTTCTATCTATCATCTCGCGGAATAATCCGTTTTCCGTTTTCAAACGGGCGACATCGTCCGAGGTATCCTCGCTTTCGTCGTCTAACCATTCATAATCCGATTCCGACTCGGTCGATTCGTCATTCTCGATATTTCGGTCGGCGTGTTCCGAATGTATATTTTCGAGTTCTTTGAAAAACCACTCCCGAAACTCATCACTTTCCTTCGCGCATTTATTCAACAGAACCCCGATCGCCGGTTCGTCTATGAAAACCGTATCGGGATGCGTTCGTTTTAGATGTAAATTCGGATTATCGACTTTTAAATCGCGATATGTAGTTTTATATTTTTCGTTCACATGATCGTAAATCGCCTTTTTGGGGTTCTTGTATCCCAGTATATGGGTGATATCGTTCGCTTTAAACCAACATATTTTATCAACACCGCGCACTATCGTGATATTACGGTTTTTAAAAGTAAGCTCGGTATGATAAACGTCAATCGTGTCAGTCATGTTGTTCTATATAAGCACTTTAGGTATTTCGACTTATTTAAAAAATACAATGTCGAGCTACGAGACTAATTAATAATATCGGACGATTAGAAAATTCGATTTAATATTGCCACGATAATTTCGAAATAAATAAGAAATGGTACTGTATCGGTACTTTTGATTTTATTATGGTTCTTTTATTACAACGGCGCATTAGTACCGCGATGGTACCGATACTTTAAAAATATTAATAGTACTGCGATGGTACCGGTACTTTAAAAAATATTAATAGTACTGCGGTGGTACTGGTACTTTAAAAAATATTAATAGTACTGTAATGGTACTGGTAATGGTACTGTGATGGTACTTTTAAAAATACTCAAAATTCGGTCTTTTGCAGTTCCCTCTCGTAAAAACCACCGATCACTTCTTCACCGTCTAGAGCCTCGATTTTGTACGTGACGGGTTTGGTGTTTAAAACTTGCGCGATCACAAAAATTTCGCTAGTCCAGTTTTGTTTATATTTATTTCTAAATACGACTTTACTCGCCGTTATACGGAGTCTGTCTCCGACGTCGAATTTCGGTTTTTTACGCGGCACTTCACTTTCGAGCTCCTGATACATTTTCAACAGATCGGACTCGTTGCTCTTATTGACATCGGCCGGACGCATTTTTATCGTGCTGTGGTAATCGTGTTTGTTGTATTCGTCGGTGAGCTCTTGTAAGACGTCGTACCATTTGTGCGAGTTTCTCACTTGGAATTTGACTCTGAATTTATCGTTTAACGTCCTGTGGTATCTCTCGATTATCGCCGACTTTTCCTCGCTCTCCGTATGGTACATTTTTATGCCGTGTTTTTTGAGCATGTCGTTAAAAGGTTTATTTTTAAACTCTGTCCCCTTATCCGTGTGCAGCAGTTCGGGCGTAGTGTGACCGTCCTTTTTCGCTCTCTCTATTATCCTCTCAAAAGCGGCCGTCACTACCGCGCCGTCTTTTTTCTTCAACGGTTCGGACCAGACGAATTTGCTAAAACAGTCTATCACGTTTAAGATGTATTTGTACCAGTTGTTCTCTCTGGCGAATTGTTTCATGATGAGCAGATCCGCGGCCCACAGATTATCCAGACCTTTCATGATTATCCTGCGTTTTATAAATTTTTTCACTACCGGTTTGTGCAGTTCTTTAGCCTCCACCACTTCGGGCGGCTCTTTGATAAACGAGTTTTTAACGCCGCCGCAGACCGCGCAATCGGAACTCGCCGACCATCTTTTATTTTTCGTTTTCACAATTTTCATGTTCTCTGACGCGGTCTGCGTTTTACACGTGCGACAGTAAGAATTCATCTCTTATATTAATGAAATTAAATTTTCGTTCGATAGAAAAAAAATCAATCATTTGGCAAGTTTTAATTTTTTATATGAATTCAAAATATCAATTTTTATACATAGATAATGGGGAATCACAAGAGGAAAATAAATTTGACTAAAGGCCAACTGAATAAGCTGCCGATAGCTCATAAGAAGCTTAAACGCGCAGTGCTTACTTTAACAAAAGATCAATTAAAAATGGTAATACCGAAGTGTCACTCGATGGTGATCAAAACAAACAAGTGGAAAAAGCGTTGAAAAACAATAGAGGGACACGGTTGATTTTTGATTATTCCCAGTTGAAGGAAATGATCGATGGAGGTCTTCTGAAGGAAGTTTTAGAACTGGCCGAAAACAATATTCCGTATTTTAAGAAATTCGCCTCACCTCTGATAAAGAATAAAGTGGCACCTGTGTTGAAGAATGATTTCGTGCCGTGGTTGAAAAATTTAATAGACAATGAACTGGACGAATTGATTAATAAAGATAAAACCGGAGCCGGTCTGGTGAAACGTGTAAGCGGAAAATTGCATAAGACTCTTAAAGATATCAGAGAGGATAAAAAAAACTAGTTCCGCTCACCATGTCCGAACTGGAGACATGGGCCAACAAGTTGAAAATCAACAATTTCCGTGGTGCTTTTATGCGAGAGTGTTTACCCGACAAGCCGCGCAAAAACGAGTGTGCTATTATTAATCTAGGTGATCTGGAGTCGGGCGGCACGCATTGGACTTGTTATACGAAAAAAGGTAATTATGTCATATATTTCGATTCGTTCGGTGAGGCGCCTCCACCTTTAGAATTGGAGAAATATCTAAACATGACTAAAGGTATTTTTTATAATCATATGAGATATCAAAATTACGACGATCCCCCGATATGCGGTCATTTATGTTTGGAGGTATTGCGACGTTTTTCCAGAGGACAGGATTTCAATACGATAGAGCGTGCTTTACAAAACGATAAATACACATTTTTGAGATGGTTCGAATAATTTATTTTTTTTCTCCCCCACTCTTAATAAATAATCGTAACCGTAATGTTTTAAAAGTATATATAGAGAAAATGGTGTACTTCAAATTGATCGGTCAAAAACCGCATCTGCAGTTGAAGCTCGAAAACCCCATACACTTGGAAGAGGGCGTGCGTTATTATCTCGCGCTCACGGGGTTTTCATTTCATAACTATTTTTATAACTTGAAAGAACCGGCTTCGATTACTTTTTTTAAGAGTGAGAAGGATCGTCCTACACTAACTTTTGATGCGGAGTTTTGGGATTTGAAAACTATGCAGAGAGAAATCAGGGAATTCATGAGGATCGGTAAGATCACACCGGCGATAGATGTGGAAAAGTTTAAGATTTTTCGAGACCCACAGTCTAAGATATGTATCAAATCTCCAGTTAAGTTCCATATGAACAACGAGCTACGACGGTTTCTAGGGTTTACAGAATTGAAAAAAGATGAAACCGCGTTCGAATTGATGTTCGAGTCGGAAACTATTTTATCAATTTACGAAGAAGAGAGTAAATTACAAATCAGACCGTTCGAGATGATCGAAGTGCATTGCGATTTAGTCGAACATTCGTATATCAATCACGCGGAGCATTGGCACAGACACGATAACTCCTCGTTGTTGTATCACTTGAGTCCGCGAGAACACAGAGATAAAATTTACGAGAAACCGTCCGTTTTAAATTACATGCCGCTCAAACCTGACACGCAGACGATAAGAGAAATCAACATTTATCTGACGGATGAAAACAAAGTTCCCCTGCGAAACGCTCTGGCCGATTATATTATTTATTTAAAACTAGTCGATGAGTCGGAATTAAATATGAATTAGTTTTCGTCAAAAGCGATGATTTATTACATCTTTTGAAACGCTCTCAATTTTTTATTCGACCGTGAAAATATATTTTTATATATAGACGGAAGAAAGATGGAAATGGAAAAGGATTATTATAAAGATATCCTCGACGAAGTGAACGGTAACGCTTTCGCGAAGATAAGCGATTTAGAAATCGGTAAAAAATATTTGGTCAATAGCATAGAGAGAATGCACTACGCTTACGGAGTAAGAGTTTTGGTTACATGCGATGATGTGCGGTTTCAACTACCCGAGAGTTGGAACGAGAGAATGAGTACGAAAAATATAAACGCGCTATTGAAATCGGAGCAACCGTTGTATGTGGTGTACCACGGAAAGATCCCGATGTCGAATGATATGTTTAAACACGATATCAAGTTCGTGAGAGAGTGAATATTCGTTTAATCGATTATACCCGTTATTATTATTATTATTTCGATCATACTTGTTATTTTTATTTTTTTTCGTTCCTGAAAAATAATTTTCTAACTCCAAAAAAAAAAGTTGTCAAAGTCCGAAAAAATATTTGTTGACTATTGAAAATTTTCTAAGTCCCAAACTGTATTTATTGAAAAAATTTACAAGTCCTAAAATGGCTTTCAAAATTGATTTTTATGTATCAGGAGGGCGGAATACGGTAGAAACTTTAAAATCGATTAACGAAACGATTCGATAAATAGAAATCGACAATCGAATATCGAATTATTCCGTTTTTTATTCTTCCGAAGTATCAGGGCGGCAGAATCTAGTAGGAACCAGCGCGCTCGAGCCGAGCGAACGGCGCAACGGTGGTGGCGCGCGCGAGAAATAATGACGTAGCGATGACCTTGGACTTTGCGCTCGTGGCGCGCGCGAGAAATAATGACGTAGCGATGACCTTGGACTTTGCGCTCATACGTCTCATACGCCTCGTACGCCTCGTACGCCTCGTACGCCCTGCGCTAGAATGAATCATTAATAACTACTCCTACGGTAATAGTTTCTTCCCTATAGGGGAAATTCGTTAAAACATTTCTATTTTTTTTTAATTCAATAACTTTTATTTGTGCACCAAATTATATGATTCTTTTTTTATTTTCTTCGTATTTTTTAGGGCAAGGTTTGTGTGAAATAACATTTTTGATTCAAGCTTAGGGCTCTGTCCTACTGGCCCTTAAAGTTACTTGACCATGTATGCATTCTAATGGAGTAACTTGAGAACTAATTAAAATCATAACCACTAGCAGCCCGCGTCACTTCGTGACTTAAAAACAATGGTAAAATAGGCTTTATAGTTTCATGTTGATTATGTATGGAGTTTTTCATAGTAAAATACCTTTCAATGAGAAAGTGTGTGAATTTTTGTGTTTTTTTATTAATTTTCTAGACTGCTTTAAAAGTGTCTGTGTATGCGTTCTACACTTTGAAATTTTGACAGTGCAACAAAATTCATTTAGCATAAAATGGCAGTTGGTTTTCATTGCTTGGCGCATCTCCATGTCTCTGCTGTTTAAGAGTTTTCTTTCAAAAGTATTGACTATTTATGTTAATTCTACATAATATCTACGCGTCAGTTCCTGGCATTCATCTTTGTTAGGCCTTAACAACAAACAATAAGAAGATGGTTAAACCTTTGATCTGTTGAGAATAATTTTTATATATATTTCACTTTATAATTGTTAATTATTTATTTACTGCAATGTTGGTAATCCTGTAAAAATATGTTTCTATAAATTAATTACTAACAATGTAACATTTGAAATGGATTGTTGTTGTGATATGTGGAAAGATGAAGGAACATACAGTTAGTTGTTATTTTAAGTAAGATTCTCCAATATTGTTCTGTGTGTGTTATATTAATAAAATTTGTGTTATCCACTGTGCGAAACTCTTTATTTAGTTTTAAACTAGTCAGTTTCTAACAGGTTATGGGCCCAGTCCCAAACCTGAAAGTAAAAACTAAAAATCGTGTTTAGTAGACTAAACGTAAAAACGTGTAAAACAAAGGTGATAAGAAGATGGCGTCAAGCAGTGATATGGATTTTGTAGAAAAACTTAAAGACATAGAGACATTTCAGATTTGGAAATTCCAGATTAATATTGTGTTTAAAAGTAGTGATGTGATGGAGATAGTGAATGGCAGCGAAAAACGTGAAGATTTAGTGGACAGTAAAAAAATTGCTGATTGGGAGAAGAGAGACGCAAAAGCCCAATAGTAGTTTATGCAACGATTGTATAATGAATGCCTTTAAGCCACGAGTGAGATGTAAGTTAGAACACGAGCGAAGCGAGTGTTCTAAATATCTCACGAGTGGCTTAAAGGCATAATACAATCGTTGCATACACTATTTTATCTACGACCAACAATATACGACAAAATTTCCCCCGAAGTTAAATAAAACTCATGACTTTTACTAATGATGGAATAGGTCAACTAAAATTTGAGGTTAGGCAAATAAGCAGACTGAACCATGAATCGTTGTGGAACAATCAGCTGATGGGATAAGTAAACTCAAACATGAATCGTAATGCAACAATCAGCTGATGTGCGAATTGCGTAATTGTTATTATGACACTACTTCCGTCAAATGCCGAGCTCTCATTGGTCTAGAGCCAGTACTCTAAAGTGACTCCAGTGCTCTAAAGTCGTCATTAGAGTACTGCTTGGTTTTTGGTGTTTTAATGTATATCATTATAATGTTTATTATAATACTATAATTGGTGCTTATTGCAATGGTCGTAGATAAAAGTACATTATAAGTTCCATTGACAAAGGACCGATGTTACATGTGATGAACTGTAATAGTGCTAAGGAAATGTACGATAAACTGTGTGGTATTTACGAAAGAGACTCTGAACAACAGAAATATAATCTTCTTCGAGAATCTTTTAATCTTAAATATGTTGCCAATACCGATCTAACTACACATATAAGTAAAATTGAAAACTTAGCCCACAGGCTAAACAGACTAAAACAAGAAGTGGATGAAAAAATGATAATGACTAAAATCCTTGTAACTCTTCCTGAACATTTAAAACATTTTGTGACTGCCTGGGAATCGATGCCTTCAACTGAAAAGACTTTGACGAATCTAACAGCCCGACTTCTAGCGGAAGAAGCAAGGAGTGAAAATGCTGCAGGAGAAGACAGAAACTTAGCTTTTAATGTTGTTTGTTACAACTGTAAAAACCCAGGACACAAGGCAAAGAACTGTAAAACCTCAAGTAAGCCTAGATCTAGTCAAAATGCATTTAGTGATAAGCTTATAAGTAAATCTTTGAGATGTTTTAAATGTAATGGATTAGGTCATCTAGCTAACTCTTGTAATAAGACAGAAGGTTTAAATAAAAACCAAAAACCTAAAGTAAGTTGTACTATATGTAAGAAAAATAACCATCTAGAAAAAGATTGTTATTTTAGGAAAAATAAGAATGTAGGTAGGTCTAATTCAAATTATGAGGAAGAAGTGTCTTTGTTGAGTTGTGGTACTGGTAGGGCTAAAGTAAGTTCAACTTCAGAATGGATTGTAGATTCTGGTTCTTCTTCTCACATGACAAATTGTGAAGAGTTATTGACTAATGTTACTAATGTTTGTTCAGAAATAGCTGTAGCAAAGAAAAATGAGATTATGGTATCTAGTAAGAAAGGTTCTGTAAAATCTGAAAATTCCACTTTAAATAATGTATTGTATGTTGAAAATCTTAGTAAAAATTTACTTTCTGTACCAACAATAACAAAGAATGGTGGAGAAGTTTTATTCTATGGTGACTCAGTAATAGTATCAAAATCTGGGGAAAAGGTTTTAGAGGGAAATTTGAGGGAGAACGGGTTGTATACTGTTCAACTTTTTGATGTAAATAACTCCAGAGTAAAATCAAATGCACAACTATCAGAAAGTGAAATAGATGTTGATGGGGAAGTACAGCTATGGCATAGAAGATTAGGTCACATTAGCAATGGGAATTTGCATAAGCTAATGTCAATGTCAGAGGGTATTAAGATAAAGAATGGGAATTTAAATGGTCTAAATAAGTGTGATGTAACTTGTGAAATTTGTATAAAAGCTAAGCAAACTAGGACACCTTTCAATCATATAAGGGCTAGAGCAACGAGGCCACTGGAAATTATACATACAGATGTCTGCGGTCCAGTAAATCCTTCAACTCACGACAAAAAGAAGTATTTTATCACTTTTATAGATGATTACACTAATTTCACCACAGTTTATCTGTTGAGAGGAAAATATGAAGTTTGGGATGCGGTAAAATATTACACATCAGAAGTAGAAGCTAAGTGGAATTTAAAAATTCACAAACTGAGATGTGATAATAGAGGAGAATATTCCTCTAAAAACCTCCAAGAGTGGTATAAAAGCAAGGGCATAGTTTTAGACTACACTGTACCGTATTCACCTCAACTGAATGGCAAAGCAGAAAGAATGAATAGAACTTTGCTCCACAAGACTAGAGCGATGTTGCTAGACTCAAACCTTAACAAACAAATGTGGGGTGAAGCAGTACGGACAGCTGCATATATATTAAACAGAAGTCCAACAGAAGCTGTTGAAGTAACACCTGCTGAGAAATGGTTTGGACAAAAACCCGATCTTTCTAGAGTAAGAATATTTGGCAGCAAAGTCTACGCAAAAGTAACGAAGCCTAATCTAACAAAACTTGATTGTAGGAGTGAGGAGTTTACTTTTGTAGGTTATTCGCCTAATGGATATAGATTATGGGATGATTTATCTAAAAAAATAAAGATATCTCGGGATGTAAAATTTATTGAAGATAACAGTAAGGTTATAAAATCTGGTGAGGAGATAACAAGTAGTCCCATGAGTAAAGAAGAAGAAGAGATAAGTGAGAGCACAACACAAGACGACCAAGATGAACAATCGAAAGAAGTCACAGTAGAAGAGAATAATGAAGACAATAACGAAGATGAAAATGATGAAGACGCACGAAGAGTAGAACATACTGAAGTCGATAGTCGTCCAAGGAGGCAAATTAAAATCCCTGAAAGATACAACGACTTTGTAATGCTATCGTATGAAGAAGCTGTATCTGGTCCAGAAAAATATAAGTGGATCGAAGCTATAGAGGACGAGAAAAACTCTTTGATGGAAAACAAAACGTGGATTGCAGTTGATGAAAAAGCTGCAGAAGGGAAAAATATTCTTAGTAACAAATGGGTACTAACAAAGAAAGGGAATGGCAAATTTAAAGCAAGACTAGTTGCACAAGGATTTGAACAAGTAGAAGGAATTGATTATGAAGAAACATACAGTCCAGTAGTAAGTAATTCTTCATTAAGACTTATTTTTGCTTTGGCTGCAAAACAGAACTTTGAACTAATGCAATTTGATGTTAAAACAGCATTCTTGTATGGTAAATTGGACGAGGAAATTTATATGCAAGTCCCAGAAGGATTCAATCTGAAGAACAAAGTGTTAAAACTTCAGAAAGCACTTTATGGATTAAAACAAGCTCCATTCAAGTGGAATGAACATTTCACAGATTGTTTGAAGAAGTATGGACTAGTACAAACCAACTCAGATCGTTGCATTTTTACCAACGGAAAAATGTGCTTGGCAATTTTTGTGGACGATGGCATTTTAATGGCCCGAATAAAGAAGAATTGAGAAAACTTCTTCAAGATCTAACAAGAGAGTTTAAAATGAAAATCAGTGAAACTCCATCGGTATTCTTGGGAATGGAAATAGAACAGAGCCCGGAAGGAATAAAGTTAACTCAAACAAGCTACACAAATCAAGTGATTGAAAGATATGGAATGATAGATTGTAAGCCAACTAACACACCCATTTCTCCAATAAAAGGAGAATTTCAAGAAGAAGAAGTAAATAGGAAGAATTATCCATACAGAGAAGTAGTAGGTAGTCTGCTGTATTTGAGTAATAAGACTCGGCCAGATCTCACTCTTGCTGTAGGAATCGAGAGTAGACATGTCGAAAATCCAACTAATCAAGACATTACAAATGTAAAACGAACTCTACGCTACCTAAAAGGTACTCAAAGTGCTGGGATTATGTTTCAAGCATTCAACAAAGATGATTCACTTAATGCGTATTGCGATGCAGATTATGCAAATGATCAAGACACTAGAAGAAGTACGACAGGATACATCATATACTATGGAAATAGTCCCATAAGTTGGTGCACACGAAGACAGCCTATAGTCGCTTTGTCGAGTACCGAGGCTGAATATATAGCTGCTGCGGATTGTGTCAAAGAACTTTTGTACATGAAAACTTTGTTAGAGGAACTAACTGGTAAATCTGTTGGAGCAAATTTATACTTGGACAACCAGAGTACCATCAAACTGTGTAAGAATTTTTAACAAAAGAAGCAAGCATATTGATGTGCGATACCATTTCTTGACAGAAAACGTAAAATCAGGAAAAATAAATCTCTTTTATGTTCCAACCAATGAAAATGTGGCAGATATCTTGACAAAACCCTTAACACATGTTAAATTTGACAATTTGAGAAAGCATTTGGTTCATTGGTAAAGTGACTTTATATCTAGATCTGACAGAAAATAAATCATATTAAGGGTAAAAAAAAACTTTGTTATTGTTGTTAAGAGTTTAAGTAGATTTTTAAAGGATCTAGACAGGTGGAACAGTTTTGTATATAGAATTTCTTTTACTGAAATATAATAAAAATTAGGGGAAGATGTTGAGAATAATTTTTATATATATTTCACTTTATAATTGTTAATTATTTGTTTACTGCAATGTTGGTAATCCTGTAAAAATATGTTTCTATAAATTAATTACTAACAATGTAACATTTGAAATGGATTGTTGTTGTGATATGTGGAAAGATGAAGGAACATACAGTTAGTTGTTATTTTAAGTAAGATTCTCCAACATTGTTCTGTGTGTGTTATATTAATAAAATTTGTGTTATCCACTGTGCGAAACTCTTTATTTAGTTTTAAACTAGTCAGTTTCTAACATGATCTACTGAAGAACTAATTTATAAACGCATTTATAAAATAGCCATATTCCGTAAAAGACTATCTATTCAATGCTCATAACAACTGAAAAATTATATTTTCAAATTGACCCGCATTTTTGTTTTACATCTGTATACACGTTTGGCAAATTTTTACTCAAGCAAATATCATAAACGTTGATATTTCAATTTGATACGTTAAACGTTGATAAACGCGTTGATACGTTTTAAACGTTGATAAACGCAATCACAAACTTTAAACGTTGAATCATTCATCAATGTGTTGAAACATGTATCAATGTATATCCACTGTCAATAGTTTGTTAGAAAATCCCATCTCCAGAGCACCTCCTGAGTTACTTATATTCCTTTTTAAGTTTCCTTTTAAGAAAATAAATGTAGTAAATTAAGATGATTACATACTCTTGGTCTTAGTTTCAATAGATCAAATACTCTTCCTTATTTTCTGTTGTCTTAAAAAACGTCAATATTTAATACATTAAAATCATAATTAATTATGAATGTTAACTGGCTTTTGCTAACCCCGCATCTCTGGAACTATTTCAAATCTTAATCATCTGTTTTGTTACAAATAAATATGAGTTAGAAAAAGTTCACAGGTTCTCCCACAGATAGTGGCACTTCAAAAGCCTCCTTTGTGAAGGCTTTCCATAGGATATTTTCCAAACCCGCAAAAGGAACATCTAGAGATTAATAGCTTTAATTTGATACCAAATATGTGGAGAAAAGTTGATTTCTAGGGGTCGATTTGCTCTGTAAAAAATCACAGAAATTCTTTTAATAATATAGAAGAAGATAGAAGATATCACATGTAAACAAATGTGAATTTGAAAGATGTGTATATTTATTTACACTTGGATTATTTACTTTTGTATTTGAAGGATTTTGTGAAATTAAATGGTCTAATTAAGTTACTTTTTGTGTCTGAAGAATTCTGATTACATGACACTTGAATCTACCTTTTTATCAAACTAACCTTTTAGGAAGTTCAGAAATGAAGATAAATCCTCATAGTTTTAGAAAAATTAATATTGCAAGCCTTATATGAGTGTGTGAAAAACTGCAGTTTTTTATTTGACCAGAGAGGTTGAGAAGTGTTTGAGTTCATAGTTCACTAAAATAATGACTATATTTTAAGTTTAATATAACATTGATTCAGTATTATTCTGATTCTTGAAAATGCCACGTTACCCTCGACGCAACAACCTGGGCTGTAGAGAACGCAGTGCTGTGAGTGTAGGACACTTTCGGGCAAGTCAAAATGACAAGCAAAACAAGTCTTGAAATGAAGATGAATGTGTTTTATTTAATCTAAACCATCAACGAGGAGATATTGCATTCAATCCCCATTGAGCTGCGTTCAATTAATTATTAATTATAACGTGACGATCGATTACAGTTTATTGCCAATAGTTGCTATTGGCTCAATGAATATTGTATGTCAACGGTTGCAATGATTTTAGGTTTAAAAATGAAGCCCCTGTAATGTACTGCACCAGTGGCCAACTACAATTGACACCATTGGCATATCAGGTTGAACCAGGCAAAACTCCGTCCCATATGGAACACGTTCATCTTTGGGATGCTATCAATACTGATGGAAATGCTTTTAATGACGGCAGAGTGACTATTGTCCCAGAAACATATGTTGGACGTCCACGACATATGCGCATGAGTACGCTCATGATGCTAAGTTGAATATACGTCATTATGGTACACCAGATTTGTTTATTACGTTCACGTGCCATTCAAATTGGTCAGAAATTCTACAAGAATTATTTCATTGTAGAAGAATTATTTCATTAAAGAAGAATTTCAATTTATAGTTGATAATTAATTCATTTTCAAGTTGATTTCTTCTATTAAAACCACGCTTTTCCTAAAGTTATGTCAACAGATTTAGCAAAGTGCCTCTCAAATACTATGAAAACACTATGGTGACCCATCGTCTAGAGAAAATGAGTCGTAAGTGTGCTCAGCATCCTCTTCCGTTAATGTTGGGGCAAGTTTTTAAGTGGGGAAACACACTAGATTAAATTGTTTACCAAATTAAGGAAAGTTGAATTTAAATGCTTTTCTAGAGTGAATATATTACGGTACTTTCTAAAACCCACAGGGAATGCATTTCCTCCTCTACTACACCGCTGGTAACAAAGACCTAACCTGGGTATCCTATGATTTGTAGTTCTGCTGGAACTTAACTCGACATCTCTTAAATTTCCGGATCTATGAGGTTCAGTCAGTCCATAATATTCTACCCATTAACTTCTCATAATTTTCCTTATAGTGTAAGGTACATACTCATATCTGCATAAGAGATGCAATCTTGTTGATGCAGACAAAAGACCCAAAAGAATCGGTACTTAGGCGGGCCTTGTCACATTGGTCGTGTAACTTGGCCGAGTTGCTACAGGATCAGCTGATTCCTGTGGTTTAGAATTTTCAACTCTACTTGCCCATTTGAAAAAGGTTGGTTTACCCTGGTCGAGTTGGCAGTCGAGTCTAACTCGCCCGTTTAACTCGCCCTCCTACTCGACCAGTGTGACGTGGTCCTTATGGCCGATATTTTCTTTGTGGATTTCTTCAACTCGATGACAACCTTCCACAGCAGTGTGCCAGGGTTATCTCAATTCACAAAATATCATAATTGAACATTTTAATATGGATATCATAGACTGAAATTAAAAGAGATAGTGGAATAAATACAGTAAAAGAGTCACAAGGATAGTAAAAAGAGGACAAGACATTGCATTCAAAATAACTTATAATTTTAATTACCATTCACCAATAATAAATAACAAATTAATGAAACTTAATTAACAATAAATTAATAAACATAACATAAATGTACAACACGTAGAAAATAAAACAACATTATTGAATATCTTTAGTCTAATCTACAAAACTGTTAATAATGATCAGTCATTAGAGATCTGTTGCTTTAAATCTTCCTGTTCCTTTTTTAAAAATATCAAAGTTGCATTTTAAATCTAGTACTTATTTAATTAATAAAATATATTAACTTTTTAGTCTTTAAAAGTTAATTTATTTTTCATGTTCTATCACTCTTTGTTGTTTACTTGTAAGGTTAAATCAATTTTGATATAGTGTACATAAATTACCGGTCTACTGCTTATGCATATGCTGCATGTAAGAGCATCCTTAAATGATGTAATATATTTATAAATAATTAAATAAATATGACTATAATAAAATCATACCTAAACTATTAAGAAACTGTTTTTCATAAAATTTCAACCGACAATTTTTATGTACTTTCAGATTAAATGTAACTATAGATTTTTGTCAACAATAAACCTCAAATCTTAAAATTACTTAATATATTTTAGTCATAAAATTGGTCCTAAATTGTAATGGATTTAAATTAATATTTTACTGCGAGTATAACAAATACCGTAATAATCGATATAAATAAGTACACTGGATTGGTAACTCAGGCTGCGCATCACGAGGCGCCGGCAGTGGTTGCGTTTAAGATTTTGCAGGGGCGATGGGGGAACGCATCTTTTGCCGACTAACTTTTTCTGACCGTCTAGTTAAATAATAATTTTAATTACTTAATAGTTATAGCAATACATATACAGTGTGTAAAAAAGTCCCGGAACGGCTTAATATTTTTTGAACCGAATTGGTTTGAGGAATCAAACTTTGCACATTCACTCCTATGTAAAAAAACTACTTTCTGAGGTGTTTACTGACTCTTGGGCCCCGGTGGGGGACAGCCCACAAGGAGTCGGTACAAAATCTTAAATGTAAGCATAGGTCGATATGCACATTTTTGGCGGCTGATCAAAAATCTAATACACTTACAAAGTTGTCGCCTAAATTTCGTCTAAAAATTGTTCACAGCCTATGTCTGGAGAATCAAAACTCCGGGATTAAATGTCAGTTCTAAAAGCCTATATTTTAGGATGCCAAAGAGGATGTTAGCTCCAATGGGGGACGGCCCACGAGGAGTCGGTGCAAAATCTTAACTGTAAGCATGGGTCCATATGCACATCATTTTAAAGGTCTAATCAAATAAAATTCAATGCCGCAAACCGCATTTTAAAAGGATTATTGGTTAAAAAATGGCGGGTTATTTAAGTTTGCAATAAAAATACGTAGGCTTAGGTTTGTTACGCAATTTGATTTATTAAATCTTTTATTCCAACCCCCCCCCCCCCCCAAACTTAAACCTATGAACTTTTGTTGAAAACTTGAATCAGCCGCCATTTTGTAAGAAATGAACCTTTTGAAGTGCGGTTTGCGGCATTGATCTCTACTTGATTTGCTCTTTCAAATTATGTGCATATAAACCTGTGCTTACATTTAAGATTTTGTACCGACTCCTTGTGGACCATCCCCCCTTGGAGATAATATCCTCTACGGCACCCTAAAATTTAGGATTTTAGGTCTGACAAACTATTACGGAGTTTAGATCTTTCAGACATAGTCTGTAAACAATTTTTAAGCAATCTTTGAGCGAACACTGTGTATTTCCTTTAGGTTTTTTATCAGCCACCATTTTGTAACGAATGGACCTTTTGAAGTGCGGTTTGCGGCATTGAATTCTACTTGATTAGCCCTTTAAAATGATGTGCATATCGACCTATGCTTACATTTAAGATTTTGTGTTGACTCCTTGTGGGCCGCCCCCCATCGGGGACCAAGAGTCGGTTAGTACCTCAGAAAGTAGATTTTTTACATACGAGTGAATGTGTAAAGTTTTATTTCTCTAACCAATTCGGCTCAAAAAATATTTAGCCGTTCCGGGAATTTTTTTACACACTGTATTATAGCAAGCCTTACCCGTAAAACTGCTCCCAAATCCGTGCGGTTTCAATACGGTTAACAATACAGTTTCGCGCATTTCCCCCAACGCTCCTTCAATTTGGCCTGGCTGCAACCCCAACGCACAGCTGTGTTGGCTTGGAAATCACTACACGAGCCTTACGGGGAGTGTGCTATCCAGTTGTATTTATTTACATCAATGCAAATAATAAACCATAATCAATAATCCTAGAAATTTTGTACCTACTATTTATTTCTAAACAAAGAAATGGTGAACATATTAGTGTTAATATTTTTAATATTTTGACCAAAAAATAAAAAGATTAAAATTCAGATATCAATTATTTTATAATATTTTTTTAATTTAATAAATTCATATAATAATGGAATTTATATATAAATTTATTAAATTTTTATAATAATGAAATAAATTATTGACTAACTTAATATATGAGGGTTGTCCAGAAAGTAAAGAATGTTTTGTCCCTATGTGTTGTCTCCTTGTCTCACCTCTTTAACTGAGTGACCGGTCAAAACCTCTTTTTTTGAACTCAATGTGAGCCGAGCCTCGCTGTTGATGTATCATTCTTACAAGGTTTCAAAATAGTCCATTGAAAATCCCGCCGAGTGGATCTTACCTGAATATGTTGCTCCTTTCAATTCATCTGCAAACACTTTCCGGCCTAAAAATTCCCAAAACCTTGAAAAATAAAATTATAAATTAGAACCTAATAAGGTTTATACAGGAACTAAATAATTTATCTGAAAATGTCCAACTTTAGATGGCAAAGTTCTAAGAAGTAGCTGCAGCTGCATAGAAGGGGGCATCGCATTGTCTTGGATCAGAAGCACCCTTGTCTGCGATGGAATTTTTCTCCGACACTTGTTTTTATGGCTTGCCAAGTTATCGTACATATTCAACATGGAGTAACTTTTTAGTTCGCAAAACAGTATTGCAATTAGCTACTTCCCATTCGGTGGGATTTCAGTAGATACTGCTATTTTGAAACAGCGTAAGAATGAAATGCATGGTCAGCTGGAAATGAGTCTTGGCTCAAAATGAAAACGGGAGTGGAGCTTTAGGCCACAGACGTGGATCAACAAAGCTAGATGTTGTGACATAAAGTTCATTACTTTTTGGGCGACCCTCCGTAATTACATATTAAAAAGAATCTCAATAAATTCTTTCCCATTTAAAATTATGTGTCAGTTACATTTTTATCTTTTTGTAACCCAGATAAAGAAATCTGTTACCAAAATCTTTAATTTGTGACTTAAAATATTTTCTTGTCTCAATTACAAATTTAATTGGTTAAGCTTTTATAAATAACTCTCTATTATTCATTAAATTTCAGGTCAATGTGTTAAATTAAAAACCCCACCAACCTGAAATTTTGTGAATGATAGTAATGATGATAATTTCATGATAATGATATAATGAATTTTATGAATGATAATAATGATGTTAATTTCATAATAATGATGATAATGAATGATAATTATTTTATGGAACAAATTTTCTTAAGCCATTATTAATTACTCTCTATCATTTATAAAATTTCAGTTGAGGGGTTATAAAATTTCATTTGAGGGTAATAAATTAATTATGGCTTAAGAAAATTTGTAATTGAATAAGAAAACATTTTCCAAAACACTTTGAATGCCTAAAAAAATTCAAAGTTGGGAATAAAACAAAATATTTTACACTCACATTTTAATTTCCCGAATCAATGACCTTTCTCGTATGCAGATTTCCAAATGTCAACGAGGCAGACGGATGAGTGGAAGCGATAGAACATGGTGAGCGGAAGAGTCATGTGACTCAACATAGTCCACAACACTCGGCCGTAGAACTGCGACCGATAGTCTCGACTGATGGACTGAGACTTGATCTCGAAAGTCTCAGTGATCCACATGGCGACGTTGCAGACGATGAGGAATGTGACGAGCTCGCGGCCGGGCTTCTCCAGCCGCAGAGCTCTCGAGTTGCTGCACCTCCGCAGCCCATCCATGATGAATGGAGTCTGCAGCAGGACTTGAATCACCTAGAAAGGAAGGTACAAAGATGAAAACCTATGTTATGACTTATGAGTGCATCCTTGTGTCTGAGGTCTGAGGTACTAGTATTTTTATATAATTCAGAAGAATTAAGAGAACAATGGTGCTGCTATTAAAGGTATAAACTAAAAAATAGAACTCAAAAGGATAATGTGCAGAGAAAAAAGCACACAGCAATCACTGTATCCTCTTGTTTGTTGTGACCTTCTCTCTTTCAGTCCATTTTAAATAAATAACTCATTATAATGTTTTTGTACTGACTTCTTGCCCATTTGTTATCATTATCAGCTATACTACTGTCTGTGGATATTTTTGTTAACTATTAAAAAATGTAAGCATAGAGGATCCTAATAAAATTATTTAAACTCATAACACCAATAAACCCATAGGAGAGAGCTTTGGTGTTTTTTTTTTGTCTTCCTACACTAGTGGCATTTTTTTACGTTTTGATCGGGAACGGTCTAAACTCAGAACTTATTTAGTAACGGTGACTTTTTCTTAGATAGCATCATATTCCAATGACAAATGGCAACTGGATCCAGTTTCAATCCTAATCAGGATCAAACCGGCTATCCTCAGATTAGGAGTTGAGCATTTTATCCTCTCACAGATAATTTTTTAAATCATTTTTTACTTTAAGAAAGATTTGGTTTAGTACAAAATAATAAGATAGAATCAAGCAAAACGACAGAAAAAATTACATTTAAAACATCAAGGGACCTTTAATACCTTTGATTTTCAAATTGTCATTGCTGCTCCTTAGTAATGAGGAATGGCGCAATGATAATAATGAAAACAAAGGAGTAATTATTAATTCCTATGGCTGCTTCCTCCAGCTTAGGAATGGTGGAAAAAAAGTCGCCCAGCTTGTCCCAGGGCAGCTTTGAAGGAATATTTCAAAATATTTTCTTAGCAAAGCACCTAAAACCTAAGAAAAATGTATGTTCTGAATTTCATTAGAGACTTTATCACTTATGAGTGAGTCAGTGGTATCAGGATTGTTTATACCCAAACACCAGTTGAAACACATACTAATCACCGACCTGCAGCAGGATGGTGAGGATGGGGACGTACTGGCTGTTCCTCACGGCGGGAGTGAGCCCCAGGATGGCTTGCAGGAAGAACGCGGGAATGCAGACGAACAACAAGAGGTCGTCAAGCTGCGAGACCGGGCGACGGTTGACGTCGAGCCTGGTGATCTGGTGGTAGGCCAGTGTCGTGGCTCCGGTGAGCAGCACGAGCAGTATCAGCTCCGTGGCAGCGTTCACCTGCAGCCCCACGTCTATGTAGCGCCTGTCGCGACAAGTTCAAACTACATTTCAGCTTTTAAATAAAAATTTGTACAAATATGGAATTTTCAATGTATGTTTAAGGCGGATTATTTACCTACTTTTGTTTTCACAAATTCATACACACATATCATTCTAAGTGAAATCTAAAGGGACAATTATTTATCCCACCCAAATTATCCATTAGAGAATATTGCCAACTTTATTCCCATTTTATAAAGATGATAATATAAATGAGGATATAAATCACCCCTCAAGCACTCTTGGCTAAGACTCTTCATCTCCTAGATTAATAGAGATTAATAGGGGTAATAGACATGGTAAGTTGCAACAAGAAATTTAAATCGGATCAAAATCAGTTTGAGATTTTAATTTATCCAAGGCAGTGTAACAAGGAATGTTTAAAAAAAATGCAATCCAAAATAAATTTTAACAAGTATTTTTTTGGGTTTAGAGGATTACGCCCCTCCCCCCTTGGATTCACCCCCTGAATGCATGAAAGATATAAAATGTAAGATGTAAATCCAAACATGATAAATGTTGGCTATTTACTAAAACTTTGAATTAGTTAAAAATCAAATTCAATGCTGGCACAGCGGTAGAACGCTGCAGAGTCTGCCTGGAGGAACGCTATCTGGTAGTGTGTTATCACAACAAAGACACTTTGAAAAATGTATTTATTTATTTATTTGCATGCTCCAAAACAGTATACAATACAAATTACATTGAAGCAGTTCAAAAATATTATAAAGTCCATTTTGGAGATATTCGCCTCAAAATTCACTAATCAACTATTAATATAATATTAAGTTCAATAAAACGAACTAATAATAAAAATAAATAACATGGAAAATAATTAACTTTTGAGGTGAGAATATTAATGTAAATTACTAGATTAATGATTGCTAAGTTAATGATGAATGTATAGATCTATGATAAAAATGTCTCGCAACAAATGACCTAAACACTCAAAAACCCAGAAAATTATTTCCAGAAAAACAAACTTAACTTTTTCAAAGCATTTTTTTTTTAAGATAAGGAGATTCAATTCAATACCCTCAAAATGTTTATATTGTAAAAATCCTAAACTATTCTTATGCCCCTTCTGTTTTTCAAACACTAATTAATTAACCTGTCAGCCATGGCGACGAAGAACAGAATGATGCTGAGGAAAGCGCCGGCCAGTACGATGAGACCGGCGAACAGTCCCTTGTTGGAGGAGTGGCAGTCTGCGTAGATGACTACGTTGCTGACGAAGCCACTGCCGCGTGACAGCGGCGGCGGGTGACACCACTCGGACCGCTCACAGCTCCCGATGTTCTGCCAGATCATGAACAGCACCCCCACTACACACAGAACACAGGGTCAATATGTCAGTGATAGGTTTTAGTATTTTGTTCCGTTCTCCAGTTATTATTACACAGCTATAGTGTTCTTGGAGGTAAATCTGAATAATTAATCTATTCTTCTTTTCTGAAACTCTTAGAGAAATTACTACGTATTTGTCTTTATATTAAAATATTGTGTCTGTCAATCATTAATAAAACGTATATAACAAACTCTGAATGTATTTATTGCTTATTCCTATTGTTTAAACTACATTTCTATATACTTAATACAATAAGGTTTTTTTTCTGTTAGATCCCTTTTTCAGGCGTCCTACTGAACCGATTTTTGCCATTGAGGTGTCATTTTAAAGGTTATAATGTAGCGCACCTGCGACAGATAGTTAAAATAGGCATTTCTTTTTCGGCTTCAACCCCCAAGGCTTTAATTTATTTATAGAGGGCGCTTTCAACGGTCCAGTGCTGACCAACTTGCTAAATGTACATCGTAATTTAACAGCTGATTACCTTCAGACGAATTGTCAACCAGTGACATTGTAAACAAAAATAGAAAATGTAAATAAGAGACAACTGATGAACAGTGAACAATCATTTTTAGATATGATACTTTTATTGATTCGGTAGGTAAATCACTCATTCATGTGTATATCGACATGTTTAAAATATTGTAAATTATTAATTTTTATTCATGAATAGAATTTCAAACATTCACATTATTTTTACTTCCATATGATGATGTTTTTCTTACTTAAATGTTCAAAAAAGTAAAAGGAAATTATCACATTGTTCGTTAGGCCTGGAAGACGATTTATGAATCCTGAAATAGAAAAAAGAACAAAGAGAAAAATATAGAAGACATGATTAGAGAGATCAGAGAAAACATGCGTAACCTTCGGCAAGAACAGATAGACAAAGACTGAACAGCAGAGCAGCATTGTACCTCCTATATTCTTCCAGCGACTTCAAGATTATGTAAGGGCAGACGTGAAAAACACATGCGGTATCCTACTGTTGAGCAGAGTTATTTCCAGAAGACAATCAAATTCAAATACAAAGTGTTGGGACGATGAACAATGTGTGTGTATGTTTTCCAGCTAAGCTTCTTTAAAAAATTATCATTTTAATTTCAAGTTAAAACAGGTTAACTTTTTAAATTATGAGTTTTTAGTAGGTGATTAATTTTTTCAAATTTTACGTTATAGTTTCTCACAAACACAATATTAAAATGAGCAATTTGCACATATGGGACCCCTAGTTTATTTTATTGTTACAGTAGACCCCCTCTTAACCGACCCAAACGGGACCGGACCTAGGTCGGAAAACTGAAAAGGTCGGTTAAAACGGGTAATCCTATAAACGTACAAAAATTAAAGCTCTATTGACTTAGGGTTCTATTAACAACATTCAAAAGCCTTTCGTTGATTATTTAGAAAATATACTATGATTAATTATAAACCTATTTTCCAAATTACTGTAGAAATGTCACAAATAACCTTAACACGCGGTCAAAACAAAACCTTTCTATAAACTAAACAGTAGACCTACTTGTTAAAAAAAATAAATATCTTCAAAAACGTGTTGATATTTATTTACAAATCTTTTGTATACTGTATTAATTGTCAATGCATCTACTGTCCGTTTTATAAGTTAATAAATGCTGTATTCAAAATATTTTAACCCGTAACAACCTGTAAAGCTGAGCGTGTCCAACCGCCGAGCATGGAAACGGAAATGCCGCAATTCCTAGAAAAGGGCGGTGAAACCGAACTGTTCTAAAAACAGGGTCGGTTAAAACGATCTTTAATATTTGTTCAGCAAGGGCGGATAATCCGAACGTCGGTTAAAACGAGGTCGGTTAAGAGGGGGTCTACTGTAATAGGCATTTCATATTTCATAAATTTAAAAATATATAACTGTTGCTATAAACCACAAACAACCAACCATATAAGTGGTGTTGAAAAACCACGTTTTTGCAGAACAAACCTGCTTAAAAATACTGTTTATGTGAGTTGATGCATTTTTAAACTCAATGTTTATTGTTTATTGTATATTTCATAGAGAGATTTTATGACTGTTACCTTACAAACATAAACAAAAAATTTGAACGTATAAACATCCTTAAAACAAAAGATTTTCATGTTCTAGACTTAATTCTCACCATCCTCACCAATAGAGATCAACTCTATTGAGGTTCATGTTAACTGAAACACATATTCTCTCTCCCATTTTTAAGGGTCTCCTTTCTCCTTCAGCTGTTGTTTGTAGACTAACATAACTATTATCAAATGGAAATGGAGAATGATATTAGTATCAAATTCTCACATGATACGGTTACTACAAGGCTACTGCTATGCGAAGAGGAGCCATATGATCTGGCCTTGTATGTGACCTGATGGGTGCTTTCACACGTCGTGGCTGTGTAATGCACTTTAATTTTGTATGATCCACATGCTAGACTAAGATGGCAGCCAGTCGCACTGCTCCTTGCAGCATTATTGCAGCAGTAGCCGCATAAAAACCACTTCATGTGAAAGGGGCAACACATTTTTTTCTTTTAATTTTTGTATTGTATCAATTTGAATTTTTTTCATCCGAAATAACGGTGAAGTACCTACCGACAAGAATGCTGTACTCGATGGTAAATGGATAGAGGTACGGTGAAAAACTCTCAAACACCTCCGAGAGCTGAGTAGGTCCCCGGCACTTGTTGATGGACGAGCTTCTATTGAGGAAAGCTAAAAGCTCTGCTGTCTCTTCTGAATAAAAACAAACTTGACATTGTAAATTTTATAAAACAGCTTGTTTACAAGTAATTTAGTTTATTTAAATTTATATTAAACTTTCAATTCATCTACTTGATTCAAACTTCGATAAGTAGATTCAGGTTTATTTAATTTTTAACATTTTAATCATAAAGGTATTTCTGGAGAAGAATTAATACAGTGATCATTGGAGATTAATAATAAATTATTAGTACCTTTTCTCTGGAGATCATCATTAAAAGACTCAAATCTCTCAAAAAATAAAGTTCTCATCAAAACATTTTCAAAAGTCACTGTGTGATTCAATCAAATCTTGCTATCAAGCTACTCTTTAAAAAATGTTCATAAACTCACTTATCTGATGAGAGGAGAGGGGGAGGGCATAAGGAACGAGAGGAAGTTCGGCAGCATCCACGTGGTGGAGCGAGTCCAGCGTCTCTCGCAGAATGGTCCACACCCAGAAACACAGAGAGGCGGCGATGCAGTGCATCATTGCGAACCTTGCCAGCTCCTGGCAGTGGTTGATGATCACCTAACAGCACAACATTTTTATAGCATTGAGTATTGATGAGGATCAGATGCTCTGTTATATATATATATATATATACATTTTTTTTGTATTTCAACACCAGTGGCATTTTTTAACGTTTTGATCGGGAACGGTCCAAACCCGGATATTTCTGTCATATCTAAATGTTAAAGAGGTAAAATTATCTTAAAAAAATAATCATTTATCTTAAAAATGCCTTGTGGTCTTATTTCTTTCAAAATGTAAAAGCAGATAAGTAACCCCGGATATTTCTGTCATATCTAAATGTTAAAGAGGTAAAATTATCTTAAACAAAATAATCATTTATCTTAAAAATGTCTTGTGGTCTTATTTATTTCAAAATGTAAAAGCAGATGAGTAACCAAATAACCACTAGCAGTCTTAATTTTTAAAAAGTGGGATTTTTAAGTTTTAAGTGTTATGCATTTGATACAGAAAATATTTGTGTTATCAAATTGGACACATATGTATTTTTACTTTTCTCTTACAACAAGATACACAGCTTTTCTTTGTACATTCATTGCCACCCTAAAAACTGACAATATAGTTGACTTACATTGGAATATTTAAATATGAAGAAAAGCTGACAGAAGGAGTAAGTTGGGTAGAGCACGTCGAGGGCTAGAGTGGCAATGCTGGCACAGCGGTAGAATGCCGCAGGGTCTGCCTGTAGGGAGGCTATCTGGTAGGCCAATAGCAATCCGCTGTGGGTCAAGTGTCCCAGGCAAAACCCTACGATAGAACACACCTTACAAACGATATCTTACAAACGTTTAATTATATTTATTTCCTCCTCCTTTATTCTGTGTTTTTTGTTGTTCTTTTACATTACAATATACCCCCTCTTAACCGACCCTAACAAGACCGTACCTAGGTCTGATAACTGGATCTTTTCCATTATACGTATACCACCATTCTAAATTTATCCTTCAAGGTTGATTTTTGACCAAGCACCATAAACTAGAGCACCATAAACTTGTTATTAATCGTTTTAAAGTGGAAATTCCTTGTAAGAATATTTTACCTGCGGTTTCATTATCTTATCTACCGTTATCTCTATCTAGACGTGTTAGGCCAGCATCTGGCCGTCTAGCCAGTGGTCCCACTTGTAGTTGGTTAGGTTAGGTTAGGTTACCTAACCTAACCTAACTTATCCTAACCTAACTTACCAAAATCAAGCTTGAAAAACAAACCCGAAACACTGGTATACGTACAACGGAAAAGATCCTGATAACTTAAAAGGTTGGTTAAAATGGGTAATCCTCTAAACACCAAAATAAATTTCTATTGGTGTAGGGTTCTATTAACATCATTCTAAAATCGTTCATGGATTACTTAGAGAACAAACGATAGTTATCAACATATTTTCCAAACTAATTACTGTAGAAATATGAAAAATAACCCCAAAACATGCTAAAAAATCACTTACATGAATTAAATATTAGATGTGGCTAAAAAAAGTTCTTACGTTAGCAACCTTGATAACATTTTCAAAATTATTTAACAAATCTTCCATGAAGCATTATGGTTTGTCTAGATTCATGATAAGAAACAAGTACGGTAATCATTACAAGTCAGGCAGTTGATTTTATAGCCTCTCACTGGAGGCTTGAGTCACAAAAACTTCGACTTTTGAGTTGTTGATCCCCTCTCCCCCACCCACACAAGGTACATGTTGTTAGTTTATTTTACTGATAAATGAGATGATGGTTTCCAGGTATGAAATTGAAAACTCACAGACATCTATGTACACTGAAATGCATCTACTATAAATTTTAATAAATTACTGTATACTGTATTCAAAATATTTTAACTTGTACAACCTGTACAGTTGAGCGTAACATTCCCATTGCCAGGTATGGGAACGGAAATGCCACAGTTCCTAGAAAAGGGCGTTTAAACCGGACCGTTCATAAAACAGGGTAGGTTAAAACAATCTTTAATATTCGACCAGCAAGGGTGGATAATCCGAATATCGGTTAAAATGAGGTCGGGTAGGAGGGGTCTACTGTAGTTGGAAGATGAATCAAAAATTAAACAGAGCCTCTCTTGATTGCAAAGAATCAAACACTAACAATAATTATTTTGTTTATATATGCACAGACAATTTTTCTGCTATAGCTTTTGCTTTATGGCACTTGGGATAAAAGGAAATTGAAAAGTTAATCAAGAGAATGTTGGCTTTTTAGTAAATTCAAGCAGTAAAAGCATAACACTCACTGATTAAATGTTTGAAATTTAATAAGGCAAAGAAGTTAAAGAATAGTTTGTCATTGTATAAGTATAGTTTTCAAACAATACAATTATTTTCAATTGTCTGGCAGCAAACACACTTTCTAATCTTCAGCAGTTGATGTCGAAATTATTTACTACTATTTGTTTAAAGCAGGGAGGTGATTCTTTATGTGGATGGAATATCCCATCAAAAGGGATCAGACATCCACACCCATAACACCAGGCTTGCGGATAGGTACCAGCTACCACTTCACTACAGCACACTCTATGAAAGAACACCTTCCTACAATGGCAGAAAATTCTCCAACCTGCAACCTGGCTGTTCAGAAGCCAATTAGGGAAGAAACTAAAGACTACCCTCACCAGCTGGCTAGCAGAGAACCCCCTCTAATCCCTGGACGAGTTTCTGCAGTGGAGAGAATCCATTCCACAACGCAAATGAAGACTACTTAAATTGTACAATTTTGACGCCATTACAAACCTTAATATTTTGTAAATAAAGAGATTTTGATTGACTGATTGAAGCAGCTTGTGATGAACAAGAAGACAAATTATAACTATATTTTGAATGTAACAAAAGTTTCCTCATATTTCTACCTGCAGCCCCGATCTTGAGGTAGAAGCTGCCGGAGTGGCGGCCTTGGCTGAAGCAGTAGTGGTGGGGCTGGGAGCCGTCTGCGGGCGGGAGGGAGGTCCATTCGATGGACGGCGGCTGTGTGTCAACCGTCAGCGAGAGGTCTGTGGCTGGCAACCGACACTTACAAAGTGATACTTATACTTTGCTTAAATGTAGGTATTAAACTACACTAGTTGGATAATGTAATTCAAGTGTTATAAGGTCAAAGTTAAATAGGTTGTGGATTCATTCTGTCATCCCTGCCTTTCTTTTCCCACAAACCCATTAATTATCTCTCTGGTGCAGTGGCATAGACAGACCATTAATTGTCAAGGGAGGGGATATCACTGCCGGGAGGCCGAGGGTATATGAAATGCCCCAGAGTTGAAGGGGTTTCTATGGGTGAATCTACGTAAAACTTTTGAAAATTTGAACTATAAAGTCACATTTTTAGGCAACCTGAGGCATAAAAAAATAACCCCTTACGAATTCTAACTAATTAAGGATGATTGACATGGTTGGAATCTGAAAAATTTTTAATTCCTAGGGATTAAATAAAATGCCCTGGCTTTTGCACAGAGTAAGTAACACATTTACTCCTATTGTTTATCCACTAACAGTAAATTTGTATGATTGTTTTTCATCAAATCCTGTCTTTCACATTACTCCCATCCCTTCCAGATGGTAAATTATATTCATTGTAATTGACCTTCAGGGCTGCTTCAGGGTACTATTAGAAAGTTAATAGTACCATTTTCCCGCGATCGGCACATGTGCAAATCGGTCGATTGTTTTTTTACAGCCATTAACACATTCACTACTTAAAAATCTCGTTGTGTCGCCTTTTACCTACAATCGGGATGAATTGACATGGTTGTTTTAAGACCGTTCACAAACAAACTATTCAACTAATGTTTATTTATCTTTTTTTTTCTTAGCCTACTGCAATTGACTTATAGTCAATGTTATTGCCAAATAACGGAATCTTGATATCAAGATGGTATATTTTTTTACAAACTGTAGGGAAAGGAGGGGATATATCACCTTGATCTCCCCCTGTACCTATGCCACTGTTGGGGTGGTTGTTAAAATCTCCCTGGAGCCTTATAATCCACATCTATGACAATTTCTTTATTGATCATAATGATTCTAACTTTTTAACTGAGGATATTACACTAACCATCCTTTCGAGATGAAGCAGTATCTCGCACTTTTACGCTGTTGAGGTACCGCCGAATGTCTCCATACAGGAACACAAAGTAGAGAAGACCGACCACCACCAAGTAGATGCTGAAAACCTTCAGACGATGTTTAGCAACGTTAAAATGTTTGCTAATTTATCTAGCAGTAAATTCATGAAATTATTAATTAGTTGTGTCAGCAATTAGTTGTCAAAATGTAAATGGTTATCAAGCCTGAGCACAAAAAGTTAGATCGTAGCAAGTTTTATTAAATGTTGAAATTTGAAATTAGCATTAAATTAAAATCACTTTTCCAGTCATACAACAAAGTCTGTCATTTTAAAATTTCTATGAAAAATAATTAGAGATCTCTGAGCCAAGATTTAAATAAGGGAATAAAAATTTACTTCTGCTAGCGGCGCTTCTCCAGTGACCATGTCACTGACATAGATGACGACCCCCAGCGTGATTATGAACACGGCGTAAACACAGCTCAGTATGGCTGTCAGGGAGCTCCTGCAACACCAACAGAACACAGTTAAATAAAGAAGATTCATTTATAGCAGACGAACAGTTTTTTGTCTGTTTAATGATTTATTTGCTATAAAAGGTCTTTGCCCATGATTATAATTTTAAGATATTTATAACCACTACCTACTTCCTGACTTCTGAAGGATGGCATGTCAGAGTGGAAATTGAAATAATAAACCATAATAAAAAGCCCTGTGTTTAGTAAATGTTTTGCAGTGCCTACCTCATGAATACAGATTTTTATCATGCCTATTCTATTAAGGAAGCAAAAAAAAATGCAGATATAAGTTACTCTAAGCTTTTTTCAAACGCTTCAAAAAAGTTACAAACATGTATATTCTAAGAAATATTCTCTATGAAGGTACCATAAAATGTCATATTTTATATAAAATTATTTTATTTTCTACTATTTTTTAATTGGGGTAATGTAATGTTACTTTCACATTGAAATAACATGAAAATGGAAAACAGACCCTAAATGCAATTTTGTCAAGTAAATATTGTCCATGTTTCGTTATTCAGTAGTGAAAATACACTTTAAAATATCTTTTTTTGTAATCAATGTTCAAACCACATTGTAAATGTAAACCTGGATATTGTCAATATATTTGGAACACAAAGGATATTTATTTAAATGTTTACGATTAGCCTGCCTATTTTTACTTGATTTATAAATGCACCAATAATTCGTATGCACCTATTTTAAAAAGTTATCTGCTTAAGTATTAGTTTGCCAAACATGTACTTAAGATACAAAACAAAAACCAGGTCAATTTAAAAATGAATCAAAGAGTACTGAATCATTTGTTTTTATGGCGAATGACCATGCTTATGCTAAAACTACATTGTAACTGTGTTTCAACTTGTTTCCCATAAATATAGTCTAAATAATCTGTGGACCAACCTGAACATGTAAATCTTCTCCTGTGCGGAGGAAGGCTGTGGCTCGTTGGAGGGCTTGCTGGCGCCCCCTCCCCCGAAGATCTCAGCATCGTTGTGCACTGGGTGAACTCGCTGGTTTAGCAGCCAAAGTTTCTGTTTAGAAGTGAGGTTTGTCAGCAGGGATGGGGCTGTATGAACATCAGTGGTTTCTAGTTAATATCTTTCAAATAAATCCTAAATAGCATAACATTTTAGAACACCTCCTGTGTAATTGTAAACACACTTATAAAAATATTTAGTAGGTCTTAGTAGGGCTTCAAGGGGCTAAAAGCCCCTAATCATTAAAACAATTAATCTTTTTTACAGTACAAAATACCTTCAAAGTAAACTGGCTTTAGATCATTTATATGTTGATATAGTTTTGAATTAATTATCAAATCCACATGTTTTAATGTAAACAAAGCAGATATTTTTAGATCCCAATGCCTTTTAAATGACAGATATTTTATGTTATTTCTCATTTTATGACAAACTTCAAGCAATTTCAGTATTTTTCCTGAGTCCCTGATATCAGTACCTTCATTTTGAGCTCTCTTCCATTATCCTGCAACTTGCCACATGCCCATAATAATTTCAGCATAAAAATGTCTTATACCTGTATATGTAACTATATATATACTAGAGGCTTTAAGGGGCTAAATGCCCCTCAGCGTAATCTTTTTTTGATTTAGTACAGAATACATTCATAGTAACATAGATAAAAATATCCTTTGGATTTTTTTGTATATGACTAGCAGTTGCCCGTGGCTTCGCTCACGATAAAAATTACAGCTGATCTTACTTCTGCTCCTTGAACTGTCAAATTGTATTACTCACAGCTGTTTACATTTCGGTATTTGAATGTTTACATCCTTATAACATGTAAACATTGAAGCTAAGGACGTTCATGGGGTGTAGCCCGAGGGGATTTTAAGGAAGTGAATAGGCCTATGTTTCCCAGGTTCAAGATCTACCTCTGTGTGAAATTTCAACCCAGTCGGTTCAGTATTTTTCGAGTTCACTTGTCCCATACATACACATACATACATACAGAAACCACCTCTTTTTATAATAGTATAGAATAGATAGATAGTAAACTGGCTTTTAAATCCACCATATGTTAATATGTATCACGTGGTTTTCAATCAATTATTACCATTGCATATTTTATGTAAACAAAACAGATCCCAACCTTTTTAAATGGCTGATATTTTACATTATTTCTTGTTTTTTTTGGCAAACTTTAAGTAATTTCGGTATTTTTTTCCGAGTCCCTGGTGTCACGACCTTCAATTTGAGCCCTCTCCCATCATCCTGTAACATGCCAATCGCCCACATTTTTGGTGCAAACATTTCCCTTAAGTAATAAATCTATATATAGCCTATAAATAGATTGTATTATACTACTGTGTTATTTAATATTGAATCATCATGTTTATTTACAATCATCATACTTTGTTATCTATGTTTAGTCTTTACAACTCAAACAAAATTTCACAACACTGGATTTCTTTTGATTAATTAAGGTCTGTCATCCCAATTATTCCTACTTATAAACAAAAGATGGGTTAAGAAGTTTATTTTCCAATACCAAGGTAGAAACTTAGATACGGTACAGTTAAATTTTAGATTCTCAGTAACTATATAATGTTATATTTTAACTACACCCTGGCTGAAAACATGTGTTTACTGGTGGCGCTATCTTTGCATCTTTGCCATTGGGCCATCAGCACTATCAGCAGTCTGGTACAAGTGTATTGTTAATGGGATAACTTACTGAATTTGGAGTAGTCAGGGGCAGCCAATTGAAAGTTGCAGCCTAAAGGGGTGGATTTTCGCACCCCCTCAGCACAACTTAGTTGCAGGACCATTCCGATAGAAACATTTTAAAGTTTTCGCCTCCTGAAAAAGATTGAGTCAGGCAGTTTTCATAAATACAAAGTTATTGTATATGTAACTTTTATTGATTTGTAATTTATATTAAACTAACATTTACCAATATATGATGAACAGTAAATTTATCAATCATATTTTTTTTTAATCTGGGATCTGTGAGCAAGGTCTGATATTTAAAAAAAAAAACAGCGACTGTCAATAACTCGCAATAACTTGAATTATTTTTATTCCCCTGGGAAAAACTTGTATAAGTCAAAATAAAATCCACACTTAACTCAAAATAATTTTACGATACTAATTTACTTCTAAAAGTCAAAGCAATGCAAAAATTACCTCAGCTCGAATTTCAGTAGATAACTCGAATAAAGTTTCAACTTCAACTTTACCTCTATAATTGAATTTTACCTCTAATCTCGAAGTTTACTCAACGGAACTCTATTTCGAAAAAATAAGAAAGATAGGAAAGAAATGTCATTTAATAGTTTTACAAAAAAAAATGATAAAAACACAGCTGAAATCCCAGCGTACAGTTCAATGAGTCACGTCCTGTCCAGCAGCACTACTCTTTATCTCTGTAACTCGAATTTTCATTTAGTTTACCTCTTTATCTCAAATTCAGCTCAAATTACCTCTGTAAGCCTAAATTAACCAAGAATTACCTCTAAATATAATTCGAACCATGCCTAAATCAAACTACACATACTGTAACTCGAAAAAAAATGTATCACGGGGGTATTTCAAGTTAGCGATGAGAGTCAACTGTAGTTAAACATTTCTGAAAAAGAAGTTTAAATAAAGAAAATTATTCTGATGAATAGGCCTACTTAAAATATTCATTTTATCAAAAGGTACTAAATTGAACAAATGTGTAGAACACCTAAGCCCACAAAATTTTTAACTTGGCCTTAAATGTTACTATTGGAAACTATTTATTAAACTCACTGATAGCCACTTTTGCTTAAGTATCACTAAATTTTTCTCTTTGCCCATTATAATAGTTGCATAGTATTATTTTAATAAAGGTGAAAAATACAGTCAAAAATATTTAACTTACTGTAGGTCGCGAAGTCAACGATTTTGTGAATTATTTAAAAAAATACTTTGCTGACTTCAATTTCCCAGATAGCATGAAAGCTTTCTCAATATTTGAATTTGGTTTGTTTTTCGATCGCTCTTGGAAATTATCATCGAAAATTTGTTGAGAATATTTTTCTGGTTTACTTTTTGTTATCAAGGGCTTATTTACAGCATGCGTTGGGGAAATATGGAAATATGCATATTTGGTTCATTTTTCGTTTGCTCTTAAATATTTTCACTGAAAATATATTGCAAGTTGTTCTTTAATTAACTTTACGCTATCGAAAGCATATTTACTGCACGCATAGGAGAAGTATGACTATTTAGTTTATTTTTCGTTTGCTCTTAAAGATTTTCAACGTAAATATGTCGCAAGTGTTCTTTTAATTCGCTTAATATGTTATCGAAAGCATATTTACTGCTCGCAAAGGGGAAGTATGCCTGTTTGTTTATTTTTCATTTGCTCTTTAACGTTTTCATCGAAACTATGGTGCAAATTATTTTTTCGTTCGTTTTATATTATCGAAAGAGTATTTCCTGCACGCTTAAGGAAAGTATGCCTGCGATACCCTCGCAGGGCCTGTTTCCGGTGCAGGGCCACGGCCGTTCTCAGAATCGACAGTCTATTGTCTCAGTAAAATCATAGATAAAAAATCTGGAGTAGATATTTCATTCGGTGATTCCTGAGGGTTCTGGGGTGTTGATGGTAGCAGTGGCGCGACCTCGCGGGATTACTTCCAAACTGTAGCGCAACAGCAACGGTGCGGTGGCGCTCCGCGTGGACCGGTGGGGAAGCAATGGAGGGGGAGGGAGGGAACGAACTCCTGAATCCTGAAACCAGACTAGTACAGTGCAATTAGCTTTAAAAATGGGAAAACCGGGACATCCAAAAAAAAAGTTTCTAACCAGTGCCAATTTGTTCAATACACCTCCCCCAATATGTAAACAAAAGTTACACTGATTTGAGCGTCGGGTTTGGGTGGGAGGGGGCTTAATAGAGGGGAAAATGTAATTTTTTTGACATTTTAGCAAATATCTTGAAAACGGTGTGGTTTTTCTAAAATATTATACTTTGCAAAAATAATCTACATTAAATTTCGAACAAAATGATACCATATGTTACATATTTAACGTGGACGGTTATTGAGTTAATGAGGGGTAAATATAAATTTATTATTATTTTATAACAACCAAATGTCTCAAAATATCCACTCCACATGCTCCATATTGACATTTTCCATTATTTTAAATAATATTTTACTTCAGGGAATCATTACAAGTCTAGGGAAGGATGTTTTTGGTCTTTCTAAATTTTTACTCCCTCCATCTAAAAAGTGGGAGGTAAAATCTTTTGAACAGAAACCCTATCATGTTGTATATCATTTTAAAGGGCGCGATGAAAGAAGATGAATGGTGAAAACTAGAGGTCTCCAACTTGATCCTAAGAAAAGTTGCAGCAGTTTTTGTAAAACTTAAAAATTTGATTTTCTGTAACTTTGCTTATTATCAACGTAGAGATCTCTAGTTTTCACCATTCATCTCCTTTCATCGTGCCCTTTAAAATGATATACAACATGATAGGGTTTCTGTTCAAAAGGTTTTACCTCCCACTTTTTTGATGGAGGGAGTAAAAATTTAGAAGGACCAAAAACATCCTTCCCTAGACTTGTAATGATTCTCTGAAGTGAAATATTATTTAAAATAATGGAAAATGTCAATATGGAGCATGTGGAGTGGATATTTTGGGATATTTCGTTGTTATAAAATAATAATAAATTCACATTTACCCCTCATTACCTCAATAACCGTCCACATTAGATAGGTAACATATGGTATCATTTTATTCGAAATTTAATGTAGATTATTTTTGCAAAGTATAATATTTTAGAAAAACCACACCGTTTTCAAGATATTTGCTAAAATGTCAAAAAAATTACATTTTCCCCTCTATTAAGCCCCCTCCCACCCAAACCCGACGCTCAAATCAGTGTAACTTTTGTTTATTTATTGGGGGAGGTGTATTGAACAAATTGGCGCTGGTTAGAAACTTTTTTTTTGGATGTCCAGGTTTAGGTCTAATTGCACCGTACTAGACACCGCGCCTCGCCGCCTCGCTGCTACAGAGCTACACGGCCCCATCCAAGCTCCCTCAGTCCCTTGGTTCTCGGTCCCCGTCTCCCGGGCCGCGAGCCTGAGAGTAAATTCACACTCGTAAACACAATTTTCTCATTCTATTACATTATTTTATGTTTGATATATTGAAATGAAATATAAATCGAAGTAGTATATTAATTATTGTAATTTAATTATAATCATTTAAACTAAATTAACGCTTACGAGTACTCCTGAGATAAAACTCGGATTAGCAAGGGGTTTTACACTTTATTGGTGAGTTAAAATGTCAACTCACTTATAAAATGTGGTTTTTAAAATGTCAAATAACTTATCCTATTACTTTAAATGAGCAATGAATATTTATATATTTATATATTTATAAATCCTACAGTAGACCCCCTCTTAACCGACCTCGTTTTAACCGACGATCGGATTATCCGCCCTTGCTGGTCAGATATTAAAGATCGTTTTAACCTACCTATTTTGACAACAATTCTGTTTAACCGCCCTTTTCTAGGAATTGCGGCATTTCCATTCCCATATCCGACAGTGGGAACTTTACGCTCAACTCCAAAGGTTGTTTGTTGCAGGTTAAAATATTTTGAATACAGCATTCATTAATTTATTAAAACGTACAGTAGGTGCTTTTCAGAGCGCGTAGTACTATAAACGTCTGAGTTTTCGTTTTCGCATTCCGAAACCATCATATAATTCATCAGTAGAGTAAAGAAAAAAACCAAAAACATTCACGTTGTGTGTTTGTGTGGGTGGGGAAGAGGTGTTAGTCCATTCTAAGTCAAAGTTTTTGAAATGGGTTTTTGTGACTTAAGTCTCCAGTAAGAAGCTATAAATCAACTGCCTAATCCGTAATAATACAATGATTGCTTGTTTCTCATCACAAATTTTGACAATCATCGCGTACAATTTGTTAAAAATGTATGAACATGTTATTAAAAGTGTCATCATAAAAAGTAATTTCGCCTCGTCTAATATTTAGTTTATAATACCCCCGTCGCAACAGACCTGCGAACTCAGCGAATTCCCATCTTTATATTAATAGACAAGCATTTTCCCCATAAGGTTTTTGTGCTCCTTTTTTCTCAGCCTGTGTGCAACGTAGCAAAAATCTAAGAACACCGATAGAACTGTATTTTCCTGTAGATGTGCAGAATCCCATTGAAATTTATATTAGTCTTTTAGAAATGTAGAAAATTGAATTTAAATTTTCAAAAAAATTAACATTAGCCTTATGAGTTGCTGTTTTGGTGATACTATAACAACAAATGTAAACAAAGTTAGCATCATATGTAGCTGTTATCACATGCTATTTTTCGTCGAATAAAGATTTTATGTAAAAACATTAAGCCACAGTTAATTGGGCATGGAGTGAAAATATAGAATTTGATCAAAATCAGGACTACTTAGAGAAGATTAGGGATATCATACTCAAATGTGTTCCATTTTACATATATATATATATGGAAAAATAAAGTTTACTTGCTTAAATAAGATTAAGATATAAAAATTTTCTGATAAAAAGGGAAGAAAAAGTGCATTAAGTTAAGTTTCTACCATCCAATATACTAACTGACATGCAACCGGCAGGGCCGGCGACGGGGGAGGGGGGCAAATGCACAGGGGCCTGGACTCATAAGGGGCCCGGATTCATGCGAGATTAGTAAATACCCACGTTGCAGCAGACCTGCACACTCAGCGAATTTCAAGTGCAAAACAACATATTTCGATCCAACATAGCGAGATTTGACATGTTTTTGTAAGCTCCATAAGAATAACATGGGGAATGAGTATGGAGGTTCGCTGCTACAGGTATATTAAAAATGGGTGGTTTTAATTCAATATTTAGCAGATCTGAACTAGAAGAAGCCATTTACCAAGTTTTATCAAGATATGTTGAGAAATAAGCGAGATATAGAATTTTACTTATTTCCCATAAGGTTAACATTGGGACAACGTACTGTGTTTACCACTTTCAAAATCTCGGCAACCAATGGACATAGAGCCATGATTCAAAATACTAAATTGTTTGTTTTTTTGGGCTGAATTCAATGGTGCCAATAAAAATTTTAAAAACTTTATTTTTCTATGTAAAAATCTCAAAAAACCCATTTTTAGGGGGGTTTACCCCCCTTTACCCCCCCTTCCGGTGGTCCGATCGGGCTGGTTTACGAACTCGTCCGAATAATTACTACTTTACACGTCTATGCCAAATTTCATTCCGATTGGACCATTTTTGCGCAAGTTATCGTGCTTAAAGACACATATATATATATATATATATATATATATATATAGATATATATAGATATATATATAGATATATATAGATATATATATATATATTTATGAAAGTGAACGAATGGTGTTTTTGGCATCTGAGGACCTCAAAAAGAAAAGTTATGATGGTTTTAGGCCTAGGTCTTACCATGAGACCTACGGTAACAGCTTCTTCCCTATAGGGGAAATTCGCTAAAATGGGGCCTAGAATCGAGATGAGTAAAAAAAGGCGGGTTTCTCAATTGCACAGGGGCCCGAAAATCCTGTCACCGGGCTTGGCAACCGGAGTATAAATGGACACATTATATTCAATTTTTTTTATTGGTGGATAATGGGTAAAATATATATTACATTTTACTGATAATAATAGGAAGAGAGGGAAGGAGGGAATAAGTTCCAAATGGTAGGAAAGAAGGGAGGAGAGATGGTAAGAAGAGAATGAAGGAGAAAAGGAGGGAAAAGTGGAAAGAAGGTCGGAAGTAGAGAGTGAGAAATAAATGGAGAGAGGGAGAGAACTGTGGTAAGGGTGTACAGGATAAACTGATTTGATGACTGAAGTTTCACTTTCCTGTGATTCAATAATTATTCTTAAAAAAATAAACATTAAATCTTAATAACATAGTCATTATCTTAATAAAATACTAATTACTAAAAACCATGCCTTAAGCCAGAAATGAAGTAAAATAATTAGTCAAGGACTGAGTCTTTCTCTTTTGTTTTTGGGCCCCCCAGTTTGGTTACATTATGTGTTTACATGGAAAATATGTACTATATGAAATGTATTTAGAAACGCATTGGTTTATGCGGGGATTGTTTATAAAATTAGCAATCCCTATTTGTCACTTTGAAAATTGGTTGAATTTTCGACCACTGGCGATCTCTAGTAGGATTTATTTGTATATATGAGCATTCAACTTATTTGAAAGAAAGTATTGTTTGGATACGTTATGTAAATAATATACTAAAAACGTATATTTAATCATTCATGAGCTTTAATCATGAGGGAAATTAACAAGAAGACCACATTGGTTTTCAATTGTAACACATACACTTTTGTATTTTATATAATTCTTAGTACGTCCGCACTATTGAGTACTCGTTCATGGGACCATCCTCATAATTAGACCAGTTCGTAAATTGTTAACCGAGGCGAAATCGTGGTTCGGATCCCACGTAAAAATGTAGGTCCCTTAGTTGCCATTGGCTGTTGGGCTATTAACTAGGAGTACGCTTATTCTGCGCGTAATGGGATGAGTGAACTCAGATATTACCAAAGCATTATTTTGTTAATTTACGAGCAACGTGTTTGTATTGTTTCAAAAGTTCAAAATAATTGACAATCAGGCTGGCCACACACTGTGGCGACAAAATGTTTTTTTTGTGTTTTGTTGTTGAACAGCTGACGAAATGTTCATCAAGCCATAATGGTTTAAATGTTTTTTCCTATTAGAATTGAGCAAACTCTACAAAACTATAAGCGACGAATAAATTATGTTTGCCAAAGGACATGAGAGGGCTTCGCCCCCCCCCGGCCAGACACCACCCCTTTTACTCCGCCCGTGATTAAAAAGCTATGACGGTTTGAATGCTTTTTTTACTGTGTAAACCTAGCTCTACAAAATTATGAGCCACTAATAAAATATGTTTGCCGAAGAAAATGGGGGGCCTGGCCTCCCGCACCCCCCATTTACGACACCCATGATTAACGTGCCATAATGATTTGAGTTTTTTTTTATTAGTATTGAGTGAACCTTGCTCTACAAGGCTATGAGCGTCTAAAAACAGTTACACGCCAAAGCATTTGTATGCAACCCTCCAGATATACTCTGCCCCTTTATTAACATGCCAAGATGGTATGAATACTTTTTTTATTAGTATTGAGTAAACCTAGCTCTAAATAACTATGAGAGACTAAAACCAGTTACACGCTAAAGCAGTTGTTTCAAAAAGGCTATGGGGGGGCTTCGCCAACCCACACACCCCCTTTGAACTGCCATGATGGTTTACATGCTTTTTCTCTTATAGTATTAAATAAACCTAGCAACGCTAAACTATCAGCGACTAATTACAAGCCAAAGCAGTTGTTTGCAAAAAGAACATGGGGGGCTTCGCCCCCCACAACCTCCCGCCAAAGCAGTTGTTTGCAAAAGGACATGGGGGGGCTTCGCCCCCCCCCCACATCCAGCTCTTTACACTGGCCATTATTATAAAGCCATGATGGCTTAAATGCTTTTTTTCTAATAGTATTAAATAGACTTAGCTCTACAAAACTATCGATGGCTCTACAAGTGACTATTTACACGGCAGAGCAGTTGTTTGTAAAAGGACATGGGGGGGCTTCGCTCCCCACGTCCTCCCGCAAAGCAGTTGGATGTAAAAGGACATGAGGGGCTTCGTCCCCCACGCCCTCCCGCAAAGCAGATGTTTGCAAAAGAACATAGGGAGGCTTCGCCCCCCAACAACTTCACATTTACACTTCCCAACATTAAGAATCCATGATAGTTTGAATGCTTTTTTTACTGTGTAAATCTAGGTCTACAAGATTATGAGCGACTAATAAGAGTTACACGCCAAAGCATTGTTTACAAAGGGACATGGGGGGCTTCGTCCCCCCACAACTCTCCTTTACACTGCCCATTATAAAGCCATGACGGTTTAAATGTTTCTTTTTCTATTAGTATTAAATAATGAACCTAGCTCTACAAAACTATCAGCAACTAATTACACGCCAAAGCAGTTGTTTTAAAAAAGGACATGGGGGGCTTCGCCCCCCACACCTCCCCCTTTCAACTGACCATAATTATTAAGCCAAGATGGTTAACATGCTTTTCTACTAATAGTATTAAATAAACCTAGCTCTACAAAACTATCAGCGAATAATTACGCGCCAAAGCAGTTGTTTGTATAAAGAACATGAAGGGGCTTCGCCCCCCTCGCCCTCTAGCCAAAGCTGTTGTTTGTAAAAGGACAGGGGGGGCTTCGCCCCACAAATTCCACCCCCCACGTCCTCCTACCAAAGCAGGTGTTTGCAAAAGGACTTGGGGGGGCTTCGTCCCCCACGCCCCCCTTTGCACTGCCCATGATTATAAAGCCATGATGGTTTAAATGTTTTTTCTATTAATATTAAATGAACCTAGCTCTACAAAACTATCAACAACTAATAACACGCCAAAGCAGTTGTTTTAAAAAGGACATGGGGGGGCTTCGCCCCCCCCACACCCCCTCCTTTAGACTGCCCATGATTATAAAGCCATGATGGTTTACATGCTTTTTTAATAATAGTATTTAATTAAACCTAGCTCTACAAACCTATCAGCGACTTATTACACGCCAAAGCAGTTGTTTGTAAAAAGAAAGTGGGGGGCTTCGCCCCTTGCGTCCTCTCCCCAAAGCGGTTGTTTGCAAGCCCCCAAATCCCCCTCTTTACACTGCCCATAATTATAAAGCCATGATGGTTTAAAAGCTTTTTTTCTAATAGTACAAAATTTGTAATGAAGAAAAAGAAAATGAAGCTTGCATAGATAAATTAGGATTAAGTAGAGAAGTATATGATTCAAAACGTTTCTCTTCAAAAAAATTAAGAAATATCTTACAGCAAGAAGAGTATGAAAAATGGTGCTCTCTTCCACGTAAGGGTAGAGGCGTCATTTTATTCCAAGAGAGCGAATCGGAAAATATCCATTTTCACAGAAAATGTGGACTGTCAAACTCTGAATACAAAGACGCATTGAAAATCATTGGTGATGTGGCACCTCTGAGATCAGTCCCCGGCAGATCCAAGGATGGAACCCGGTGCAGGCATTGTCCTGACGCCGAGACTTATCAATTTGAATCTATTGAACACGTCCTTGTATCTTGCCCCCATGGGGAACTATTACGAAATAAACGCCACCACACAATAAGATCAATCATAGCAAATGAATTGAAGAAAAAGCAGAACTTTGAAGTCTTCGAAGAAGTGACATGTGTGGAAAACAATGGATCCATCAGAAGGTGTGATATCATTGCCATTGACAAGAAGAAAAAACATGGATTTAATATTGATCCAACTGTCCGATTTGAAAAAGCACATAATCAACCACTTCTAGTACATAACGAAAAGAAAGATATATATAGTGGAACAAGAGATGACATTAAACAAAAATACAGACTTTCTATTGTAGAAGTCATTGGATTGATGGTTGGAGCAAGAGGAACTGTTCCAGATTTTTTCAAAAAATTCTGGAATCAGTTCCACCTCCCAAAAGAATCTTTAAAAATTATCTCGACAACAGCCATCAGATATTCAATTAACATTTTAAAGAACCATTTATATAGTAAATACCAATGATTAATTATCCAACCATTTTTTATAATATTTCAAAATTCATCAACCTTTGTTATTCTGCAACCTTTGTTATTCAGCAACTTGTAAATTATAAGAAGGGGTTAATTTATTATTTACTTAATAAATTATCTTTATATATGTATATAAACATAGCTTCGCCCCCCGTGCCTTCCCGCAAAGCGGTGTTTGCAAAAAAACTTGGGGAGGGCTTCGCCCCCCCACACCTCCCTCTTTAGACTGCCAATGATTATAAAGCCATGATGGTTTACATGCTTTTTTATAATAGTATTTAAATAAACCTAGCTCTACAAACCTATCCTCGACTAATTACACGCCAAAAAAGTTGTTTGAAAAAAGAAAATGGGGGGCTTTTTTTTGCGTTTTTTTGCAAAAGGACATGGCCCCCCACATCCCCCTCCTTACACTGCCCATAATTATAAAGCCATGAAGGTTTAAATGCTTTTTTCTAATAGTATTAAATAAACATAGCTTCGCCCCCCACGCCCTCCCACCAAAGTGGTGTTTACAAGAGGAATTGGAGGGGCATCGCCCCCCACACCTTCCCCTTTACACTGCCCATGATTAAGAAGCCATGATAGTTTAAACCCCATGGCTTTCCCCTTTACACTGCTCATGATTAAGAAGCCATGATAGTTTGAATGCTTTTTTAACTCTCTACAAGATTATAAGAAACTAATAACAGTTACATGCCTAAGCAGTTGTTTGCAAAGAGACATGGGGGGGCTTCGCCCCCCCACACCCCCCCTTTTGCACTGCCCATGATTATAAAGCCATGGTGGTTTAAATGTTTTTTTCTACTAGTATTAAATGAACCGGGGTAGCGGATTTGTACCCCCCGGATTTGTACCCCCCACAAAAAACGCTACGTCATTTTGACGTCACAGGAGGCGGGGCCTAAATCGCTCGAGAAACAGCCCTCGACTGGAAATGTACCCCCCAATACATTATTAAATCATCAACACCTAAATGGTTTGCAATTAAATTATTTCCCTTGAGTCTGACCCCGGAAATGTACCCCCCGGATTTGTACCCCCCATGGTCAGAATCTTAAGTCAGACCCCGGAATTGTACCCTCGGATTTGTACCCCCCGTCGCCAAATCTTCAAGTACTAACCCGGATTTGTACCCCCCGTCTCCAAATCTTCAAGTACTACCCCGGATTTGTACCCCCGATTGAGATAGGACGAAATGAATGGCTAAAAAAGCTCCTCCGTGACATTTTACATATTTATACCTAGTTTCATGGCAAACAGTCCAACGGAATACGAGACCATAAACGTGAAACATATATAATCAAACTAACAAATTTTTTTATGAATTTAGATATTCAAAACAATATTTTATCCAATACTTTCATCGTGTATTATTGACAGATTTTCTAGCTTACTTAATGATGAATAAGACTACAAAATATAATAATAATAAGACATATTCGTAGAATAATATTAGGCAATAATTTATCGAACAGCCGTTGATTTACGAGAATTTAATTAAAAAAGTCAATAACAAGAACGAATATTGATCCGGTATATTTCCATGGTCGGTCAAACTGGATTTGAGCACAGGGGGTACAAATCCGGGGTATAAGACTTAAGTATGAGGCCACGGGGGGGTACAAATCCAGGGTAGGGCTTGAAGATTTGGCGACGGGGGGTACAAATCCGGGGGCCAAAAATCCGGGGGGTACAAATCCGGGGTAGGACTTAAGAATTTGACCACGGGGGTACAAATCCGGGGGGTACAAATCCGGGGGAGACAATTCCGGGGTCGGACTTAAGAAGTTTAATTGGATTTATATCAAGTATGCAGCTGTTAAGCCAACCGTGAAATGTCATTTGATTAAAATACATAATAATTTATCCGTCCTAAAAGTTCGCGGCCGGAATTGTACCCCCCGTCCTGTGACGTCAAAATGACGTAGCGTTTTTTCTGGGGGGTACAAATCCGGGGGATACAATTCCGGCGACCCGTTTTAACTCAACAAAACTATCAGCAACTATTTAAACGCCAAAACAGTTGTTTTAAAAAGGACATGGGGGGTCTTCGCCCCCCCTTTTAACTGGCCATGATTATAAAGCCATGATGGTTAACATGCTTTTCTACTAATGGTATTAAATAAACCTAGCTAAATAAACCTACGAAACTATCAGCGACTAATTACACGCCAAAGCAGTTGTCTGTAAGAAGAACATGAGGGGGCTTCGCCCCCCACGCCCTCAAGCCAAAGCGGTTGTTTGCAAAAGGACACGGGGGGGCTTCGCTCCCCCCACAACCCCCTCATTACACTGCCCATGATTATAAAGCCATGATGGTTTAAATGTTTTTTTTCTATTAGTATTAAATGAACCTAGCTCTACAAAACTACAAGCAACTAATTACATGCCAAAGCAGTTGTTTTAAAAAGGACATGGGGGGACTTCGCCCCCCCCACACCCCTCCCTTTAGACGGCCCATGATTATAAAACCATGATGGTTTACATGCTTTTTTAATAATAGTATTTAAATAAACCTAGCTCTACAAACCTATCAGCGACTAATTACACGCCAAAGCAGTTGTTTGTAAAAAGATAATGTGGGGGCTTCATTTTGCGGTTGTTTGTAAAAGGACATGGGGGGCTTCGCCCCCCACCCCCCCCCCCCCTTTGAGCTGCCATGATGGTTTACATGCTTTTTATCTCATAGTATTAAATAGACTTAGCTCTACAAAACTATCGATGGCTCTACAAGCGACCAATTACACGGCAGAGCAGTTGTTTGTAAAAGGACATGGGGGGGCTTAGCTCCTCACGTCCTCCCGCAAAGCAGTTGGATGTAAAAGGACATGAGGGGCTTCGTCCCCCACGCCCTCCCGCAAAGCAGATGTTTGCAATAGGACGTGGGGGGATTCGCCCCACCACAACTTCGCCTTTACACTTCCCAAAATTAAGAATCCATGATAGTTTGAATGCTTTTTTTACTGTGTAAATCTAGCTCTACAAGATTATGAGCGAATAATAAGAGTTACACGCCACAGCAGTTGTTTACAAAGTGACATGGGAGGCTTCGCCCCCCACAACTCTCCTTTACACTGCCCATAATTATAAAGCCATGAAGGTTTCAATCCTTTTTTTAAATAGTATTAAATAAACATAGCTTCACCCCCCACACCCTCCTACCAAAGTGGTGTTTGCAAGAGGAATTGGAGGGGCTTCGCCCCCCACACCTTCCCCTTTACACTGCCCATGATTAAGAAGGCATGATAGTTAAATGCTTTTTTCGTACTGAGTAAATCTATAGCTCTAATAACATTATGAGCGACTAATAACAGTTACACGCCAAAGCAGTTATTTGCAAATGGACATGGGGGGCGACCCCCTTACTCTGCCCGTGATTAAGAATCCATGATAGTTTGAATGTTTTTTTTCTACTGTGTAAAACTAGTTCTACGAGATTATGAGCAACTAATGACAGTTACACGCCATTGCAGTTCTTTGCAAATGGACGTGGGGGGGGCTTGCCCCCCCACCCCCCCTTTAACTGCCCATGATTATAAAGCCATTATGGTTTAACTGTTTTTTCTACTTGTATTAAATGAACCTAGCTCTACAAAACTATCAGCGACTAATTACACGCCAAATCAGTTGTTTGTAAGAAGAACATGCTTCGCCCCCTACGCCCACACGCCAAAGCGGTTGTTTGCAAAAGGACATGGGGGGGCTTCGCCCCCACACACCCCCCTCATTACACTGCCCATGTTTATAAAGCCATGATAGTTTAAATGTTTTTTTTATTAGTATTAAATGACCCTAGCTCTACAAATCTATCAGCAACTAATTACACGCCAAAGCAGTTGTTTTAAAAAGGACATGGGGGGCTTGCCCCCCCCACACCCCCCCTTTAGACTGCCCATGACTATAAAGCCCTGATGGTTTACATGCTTTTTTAATAATAGTATTTAAATAAACCTAGCTCTACAAACCTATCAGCGATTAATTACACGCCAAAGCAGTTGTTTGTAAAAAGAAAGTGTGGGGGCTTTGCCCCCCACGCCCTCCCGCCAAATCGGTTGTTTGCAAAAGGACATGGGGGGCTTTGCCCCCCACACCTTCCCCTTTACACTGCCCATGATTAAGAAGCCATGATAGTTTGAATGCTTTTTTCCTACTGTGCAAATCTATAGCTCTACAAGATTATGAGCGACTAATAACAGTTACACGTCGAAGCAGTTATTTGCAAATGGCTTTAAACTGGCCATGATGGTTTAAATAATCTCCTCTAATAGTATTAAATCAACTAACCTCTAAAAAAATATCAGCGAATAATTAGACAAGAGAGCAGTGGTTTGTAGAAGGACATGGAGGAGCTTCGCCCTCCCGCCAAAGCAGTTGTTGGCAAAAGGACATGGGGGGCCTTTGTTCCCCCCACATCTTCGCCATTACACTGACCATGACTAAGAAGCCTTATTAGTTTGAAAGCTTTTTTTACTGTGTAAGTCTAGCTCTACAAGATTATGAGCGACTTAAAACAGTTAAACGCCAAAGCAGTTGTTTGCTAAGAGTCATGGGGGGGCTTCGCCCCCCAAAATCCCCCCTACCCTCTACCTATAATTATAAAGCCATGATGGTTTAAATGTTTTTTCTATTAGTATTAAATGAACCTAGCTCTACAAAACTATCAGCAACTAATTACAAGCCAAAGCAGTTGTTTTAAAAAGGACATGGGGGGGCTTCGCCCCCCCACACCCCCCCTTTAGACTGCCCATGATTATAAAGCCATGATGGTTTACATGCTTTTTTAATAATAGTATTTAAACAAACTTAGCTCTACAAACCTATCAGCGACTAATTACCCGCCAAAGCAGTTGTTTGTAAAAAGAAAGTGTGGGGGCTTTGCCCCCCACGCCCTCCCGCCAAATCGGTTGTTTGCAAAAGGACATGGGGGGCTTTGCCCCCCACGCCCTCTCGCCAAAGCAGTTGTTTGCAAAAGGACATGGGGAGGCTTCGCCCCCCACGCCCTCCCGCCAAAGCGGTTGTTTGCAAAAGAACATGGGGGGGGGCTTAAAGCCATGATGATTTGAATGCTTTTTTTCTCCCGTGTAAACCAGCATTTTTTTTAATTATGCGACAATTTTACATTGGAAAAATACCATTTACATTTGTTTAGTTTCTAAAATCACTACAGGTTACTGTTTAGGGTACTTAAAGAAAGAAGTAAGCGGACCATCTAACCCCTTGAGCGTAGTCACGGACATATTCATCACCCAGGAGGCGGGGGACAATAAAGTAGTCATTGACATTGGATAAATCCACAGTAAACCTGGATCTGCCAGGGGCATATTTTCCGTCCAGCAAGGATAACAACCCCATTCGTAATCAGTCTCGTATATACAATTTTAGTGGCGCAGAGATCCGGGTTTTTATCCTTTTGGATCCTCGCCTTTTGGACCGCCTTTTTCAGTTTCAGAAGCTTGCTTATTCTTTGCCTTGGCCTACGGAAGCTCCCAGAGCTCTTGCTCGGGTTCTTGATCCGCTTGTGTGGTGCGGAATAACTGGTCACGAGGACGGCGCCAATGATGAGCCGTCCATGGATCCGCGACCTAATCCTCTTATTTTTGAATCTGGCTATCCTGACTTTATTATTATAAAACTAATTATACTACTCTATATGCAAAATTAATTATTATTTTTGTGAATTTCATGCTTGATTATGTATAGTAAAATTATGTAGGAAACAAATCATTAATCTACACATCTACAACTACAACATCCTACATTCTCAATTCAATTTCATACGTATTTAATTTGTCTTAATATAACTGATCGCATGCATCCTTCTTGGCACAAAAGTTTGTTATTAATACGAATTGCGCTATAAAAATATATTTTTTATCGCAATTTTATACAAAAATTGCGATTGTTGGGATAAAATTCACATTTGTTTCATCAATGTACTTTTATACATGCAATAGTATCTTTACTCATTGTTTTTTTAACGTTTTATTAATTGTACCTAAAAGAAACAATCAATAAATATTTTCTCTTAAATATATGGAATCAGCTGTTAGTAAAAGGAACATGACAATGTGTTCCTGTTGGTTCCATCTAGCGTCATTCATATAAACTATTTCGACTGAGGCAACAAAACAGAAATGATCTATCTGAATTTTTATATTTCTAGGCATTGTTTTTTTCAATAATAAACATTTTAACGTAGACTTAAAAAACTAACAATTGATAGGCATGTAGCATGTCATTTAAGTGTTTCGTGAAATACTTTTTTTCTAAATTCCACTGTTATTTTCCTTTTATTTTGAAACAATCTTTATTTGTATCCCGTAGTTTATTAAAGTAAATTATTGCCCAATGTTAAACTTATGATGATTTTTTGCAAGTTAAAATATTAAATTACTCAAAAAATACTAAGCCGATATGCTTCATAATTTAATGGCATATTCCCTGTGAGATACTTAACGTTTGTGCGAAATTTGGAATTGATTAGTGTAGCGGTTTTTTAGTTACCGCGTTACGTACACACTCACACACTCACACACTCACACACTCACACACTCACACAGTGACGGACAACGAATCTTCAACTCCGCTGATACATAGACTCGTTCACTTCGTTCACTCATCGATTAACAGTCCTGTCTAAGGAATATGTCGGCCTTAGTCAGTAACAAGACTACAAGATCGCGCCACAATCATCCTTCACTCATCTGTCATTCATACTTGGCTTAAAATACCTACCTGGGTAGGTCGCCATTTCAACTAATGTATCTAATGTATCTAATTAAAATAAAGTAATCTTGTCATAGTATATAAATGTCAACAAACATATAACCAATGAATTCAAAACACTCAAAACAAACAAACAGCTTAATCTCATGAAAAAATTAAATTCAATCATATGGTCAGTTTTATAATCAAACACCCCTGTTGTAGAAGACCTGCATCTCCAGCCAATTTCAATAAAACATATTATCAATCCTCATCATTGTAAACATACCATATTATGCTACATTTTCAGGCAGTTTAGACCAAGACATCACCCCTCCAAATGCTCATACTTTCTTTATTAAATTTAAAAATAATTTGTATTTTTTGATATAGTATATATTTTCTGCAAAATCTTGATCAGTGAACTCTCTATTCAAAATAAACACAAATAAAATATTCATCACCTGAAAAAACCCCATTTTTGGGGGGTTTACCCCCTTTTACCCCCCCCCCTTCCGGTGGTCCGATCGGGCTGGTTCACAAACTCGTCCGAGTGATTACCACTTTACTCGTCTGTACCAAATTTTATTAAGATTGGACCATATTTACGGCCGCTATAATGTTAGCAGACATAAATATATATATATAAATTCGAACGAATAGTGTTTTTTGCTTCTGGGGGCCCCAAAATGAAAAGTTAACATGGTCTCGTGTTTAGGTCTTACCATGAGACCTACGGTAATAGCTTATTCCTTTAAGGAAATTCGCTAAAAAGCACGTGTAGTTACGAAATATGTGAATACAGTATACTCTTGATAATCCAACAGATATGGGAACGGCGGCCCTTGTGGGATTATCAAATACTATGGATTACTGAGGGTACCTTGAAAACAGCAATAAACTACAATGCAAATATTAATGAGAAATGAGTTAAAAGAAAAGTCTGTGTTAATAATGAAACGTTTATTTTACGTTCTAAATACGTAAACCAAAATAAAAATAAACTTGCGATCTTAAAACGTAGGGACGTAGGGATTGGTAATTAGCCTAGGACCAAAGGGGACCTAGAACATGTTAGGACCTTCAAATTAAAGCGATAGTAATGTTTTTCCATAGAAAAAGAGCTTCCAAAGACTTTAAAAAATCATAACGCATTTAGTCAAATTTTTAAATATTTGATTACTTTTGGATTGGATCTAATATTTTTTTTTCTTTTTTGACCGTTAAAGATTTTTAATCAATAGTTTCCGTTGAGAATTTAAAATCGCATCGATTAAAGAAATGGGTTTGATTTGTTGTTCATTTTCGAAGCTATATGACCGTTCAGTAGTTGACCAATATTTCGTAATTTACTGCTAAAGACTTGACTTAATAGTTAGTAGGGAAGTTGATACGACAAAACGACACCAAACATAAGTTGTAGGAAGAGAGGACAATTAATTTGATTAAGTTATATAACTGATTTTTTGTCACAAAGACGCTAATTGAGAAAGCTGTGACGCAACAGAGTGCAGTTAGCGGAGCATGTCGGGCCGCAACCACCGTGATCATAGATCTGGAGTCACCCTCTACACTGCCGCCGCCGCCGCCGCCTGCTTACAGACATTTACATAGAGCCACGTTCAAAACAAACACATGTTCGCGTCCATTATGGTAACTCATGTCCACTCATGGTAACTGTTCACTGGTTATATTATTTGTTTGTAGCAATTATTAGTTCGTCTTTGACTTATCGATAATGAATGCTGGCTGGCAAACAAAAAATCGGATTTTTCTTATAATTACCCAACATCGGCGATAATTTTTGTCATCAAATAAATCGGTATTATTGCTAATAAACACAACATTGTCGTATATTATATATCAGGGTTAGGTTTACAACTGCTTGAACATGACATTAATTTGAACAAGATTACAATATAAAACGCAAAAAGGATGTTTTGTTGTAATCTTAATTATTACATATATATTAAAAAGAAATTAATTCATTCATTTATAAGTACTGTAAAAAAGCGGTGAAATTTATTAATTTAGTTATAAGAAGGCCTACTATCAAAAAGCTACTAAGCATAACTAGTGACATACTGAATTTGACTCTCCGCGTATTTATGTACATGCAATATAAATATAATTGTTTATAACCTAATATGAAAGATTGTATGTGAAACAAATGTTAACACAACGGTTATTTTTTCAATTAAAATTATATAAAAAGAAAACATAACAGTTTATGCCATATAAATTCAATCCATAGGGATATGTATGGATTGAAATATATGAGCGAAATATAAAGCGAAATATATGAAATATCGTTTTTACAACAACGTGTATTGAATTTAAGATAAATTTATACAGAGTAATATGTTGGATTTTCCTATTTCCGCTAGGAAAAACCCCTGTATAACCAACTGGTTTCATTAAATTAATATTTGACACGAATAAAAGAAAATACGGGGAAAAACTTGACCATGAAATTTCAACGGTGAAATGTATGCGAGTTTTATTGGAACATGTTATTAAAATAAAAGTCTATTCTGATTCAAAGTCGACGATATTTTATTGTTTATTGCTATACTCTCTTCCTCGTGCTAAAAAATATACTATGAACAGCCCTTACTTAATACATCGAGATTTTGCAGACCCTTCCTGTGTTATACAGTGTTTGCAATGTTCCCAGCGTTTTTGCAAGCTATTGCAGGGCCACGGTTGAGATTGTTTCGTTAACCTGGTTTCCAATGAGTTAGTGCGCTGAGAAGAAACGGACAAGACAATAAAAAAGCTCAATTTCAGGAAATGAACCTGTGATTCGCAACGTTTATTTATTTAGCCTGCATTGTGTTCACATTTTTTTATAGAGTTAATAAGTACATTTCGCGTCAAATGACGAGGCCCAGGCCAAAATAAATATCCGTATGTCCAACGCCAAAATAAACATTATTACGGGCGGACTGAGCCACGTCATTTGGCTCGGCCTATAAACAGTTTTTTGCATTGTGTTTGGAGTTTATATATACGTAATGACTTAGTTTTTAAGAAAAATGCACTAACCAGTTGTGGGCCTTCATTCGCACTCGAAAATTTCAAAAGCCTAATAACGGAACATCGCTGTAGGTCTAAAACATTATAAATTATATCTTAAAATCTGAAATAAATGATAACATAGTTCATGTTAATTAGTTGATTTATTGACACTGTTTCATATTTTTTCTGCATAAATAACCGCTATCTATATTGTATAAAAACTTCAAATTGATACTAAAAATAATTCATTTTCAGTAGGCTCTAATAACATTCCAGGTTGATGTCATAGGAATATCGCACACCTACACTGTAGAATATTAACACATTCGCAACAAAAAACATAAAATAATTTGTTACAGTAATAATGTGTATGTTCTTTTAAAGACTGACAAAATATGACAATTATTGGCATTTATTTCATTTGATAGTAATTTGATGATATGTTTTCATCGACATAAACTAAATAGTACTGAGTTTTCTTGGCTTGTTTAGTTTAATTTAATTGCAACGGAATGGTTATTGTATGACAACACTCGTCGCAATGCTGCACTAAAGGCCATTAGGTCCGAAGATTCTTCTCATTAAATTTATTTACTTAAACTTAGGATCTTTGCTAGCGCAGCCTCGCACTAACTGCGAACACGGAGACGAAGTTCGTCCTAACACCCGGAGGTGTTTCTAAGCAGTATGTGGGAAAAAGGAAAAAAGCTTAAACTATAGTTAGGTTTTTCTTGGTTGGTGTATGATTAGTCTTGCACGCGCCTAGCGCTCTCCATCGGAGCATTCCGACATTACACCACCGGCGATCAACCGTGGCGCGCT